>JAQIXS010001670.1:0-27889 GCA_034700785.1 Rossiulus vilnensis | reverse complement strand
TTGATACTAGTACTAGTATTGATACTAGTACTAGTATTGATACTAGTACTAGTATTGATACTAGTACTAGTATTGATTGAGTATCTGGGTTTTATTATCTGCAGACCCTATCAGTTATTCCTTTAAGCTTACTTGGCTGTTTGACCTTCTGCTTAGTGCATCATTTGCGTTGTTTATTTTCATTGCATGATGTTAATCATCAGATCTCACAGGCCTTGTTAACATCCTTTTTGCATTTGTGTGATGAAACTTGTGGTGCATCGCTAGAAATTTGGCGAAGTTAGTTTAGATAGTTTAATATTAAAACGTGTAATCTCATCCTTTAAAAACGTGAATGACAATACAATAGAAAGAAGTGATTGCTTTAGATGATGCTTTCATTAATTTTAATTTTATGTACATTTGGAAAAATTTCATGTTTTTCGATACGGTGTTATTAGCATTGTTTTGCTAGCCTAATTATTACTCATCACATAATTACATCTTGATAATGAATATATTTGAGAGTGAGGAAGAATATTCACTTATGCCAGTGAAATATATCGTATAGCCTAATAACTTTCTGTTCATTCCATATGGGCTTCACCTACCTGAATGATTCCATAATAATGTCGTAACCATATTACTGTTTAGTAGTTTAAGGCTTTGGATGCATTAGAGCTTTAAAACCACCACCAAATAGCGATAATGATGATTAACTTTTTGTAACAACCTGGTATGAAATGCTACCAGGATTTTGTGAAAGCGTAACTTAGGTTTCAATTTAATGTTATTTTCGTTAAGTATACATAGTGCAAGAGTGTTATTTTATACAAAATTAACCACATTGCTTTAAATTGATGTTAATTTTCTTCAATTTAAGGCGCATATGAAATTCCCACCTGATTATCCATATTCTCCACCCAGCATACGTTTTCTCACAAAAGTTTGGCATCCCAATGTATATGAGGTAAGTTCAGCAAATTGCACATAAGGTGTGCCAAAATAGGCATAATATTTTTTTTACTTTTCTAGAATGGTGACTTATGCATTTCTATATTACACCCTCCTGTTGATGACCCGCAAAGCGGAGAACTACCATGTGAAAGGTGGAATCCAACCCAAAATGTTAGGTAAGCATGTTTAAAAATAAATGTATGGGAAATTTTGAAAATGTATCTAATCAATGGTTTGACTATAGGACCATACTTCTGAGCGTTATTTCTCTCCTAAATGAGCCAAACACATTTTCGCCAGCAAATGTCGATGCTTCTGTCATGTATCGCCGCTGGCGAGACTCCAAAGGAAAAGATAAGGAATATGAAAATATTATAAGGTATGAGCAACTTTATGGTTTCATTACTTGAATGGTTTGCAGTACATTAACCTAGTGAATTACGTGACGTGGTTGCTTCATGTATTCAGGATTTTTAAGTCCCATGTCTTCCTAACTCCAAAGAAGGTTCTCTGAAAATCTGACAGGACTGTTTTTCGTCCTTTCCTAATTTCCTTTATTTCTAACTCTCGCTTGTACTATAGTATGTGTTTCATAACTGGTCCTGACATTTTGAAAGTGACAAAAAAAGGTTGCCCAAAGTAACAAATTAGCTTTTGGGCTTTTTGTGTTTGATAAATACATGTACTACATTCAAATGTTTTGACTTATTTTGTCAATTTTGTGGCAATTAAATCTCAACTTCACTTTTTTTAAAAATTATTTCTCTTGAATGCTAATATCTCAGTGATGGCGATGTAACTTTCTTCTTCATGAACAGAAAACAAGTGAGTGCAAGTAGAGCTGAAGCTGACAAGGATAAAGTTGTAGTTCCAATAACTCTAGAAGACTATTGCATAAAAACAAAAGCAAAACCATCTGAAAGCTCAGTTGATATGACAGATTTTTATGACGATGATTATGCGGATGACATGGATGATGACGATGACGAAGAGGAAGATGAAGATGAGGAGTACAATGATGACAATGAAGACTCTGGTAATGGAGAATCGTGATGCATTTATTTGCGGTAATAAACCTGTCACATGTGAAGCCTTTGGCGCAGCTTTTGGGCGCGCTTGGTCTAAACGCTAACTTGTTTGCTATGAGCACTTAAGCAGAGGTATTATGGCATATACATTTTCATATTATATATATATATTTCTAAACCACATCTAAGAAAGGAAAAATAGGCAGTCTGGTAGCCAACATCTTAAGATGTATTGCTGGCAAACATCTTCTGAGACTAGTTCTTTCTCACATCACACGTTGTGGAAAAATATTCTTAAACTTTGTGCTGGTATTGCAGGTTAGATGTTTTGAAGACCAAGTGTAAATGCTCTGTTTCCTTCCCTCAAAATTTGTAATAAGTGAATGTTTTCTTGGTTTTTATTTGCAATTTCCTCATTTAATATTAAATTGGTAATGGCATAATTTAGAACTTGGCTAGCTTATGTAAAAAATCATTTCACTCAGAATGATACTTAATTGTCAAATTTGTAATCTGTACATGCATTACCAATATTTCTGCTGCCCTCCAAATAAAATACCAGAACCTTCCAAACAAATAAGATATTAATCATATAAAATTCACAATCCTGTAGGATGACTTTGGCATACCCCAATAGTATTTGATTTGGCTCCTAATTGGTCGTTATGAAATTTTAAGTCAATGGTATCTTCATGGGCCAATTCTTTTGTATCTGTGTGGTTGGTATTTTAGGACAGTTCATAATGTACAGTTGTGATGTGTTATTAGGTTGCACTGTGATGCAACGTTTTTCTTTGATACATTGCTAATAAATCTAAATAGTACGTTAGCCCATGTAATTTTCATCTGGCTTGCAAACCTGTTCAGCAGGCCTTAGTCAAGTTTGACCTAAGCATTTGAATTCCATTTGATTTACCAAGTGGAACTACGCTCCCTGATCGTGATTGTGCTCTTTAATTTTTTTGTGAATGCTGCCACCAATGAATTTCTATAATCACCATTTTGCTATTTTTATAGTGACTTTGTTCAGTAGGTGTTCCTACTGACTAAATTAGTAGGAAATCTGTCCTAGTCATCCGTTGGATTCACCTCCAAAAACTACACGACTATAATGCAACTAAACAGGACGGTCTGACTAATCTTGTCACTGAAAATTCCACCGATTCTTTAATGTATGATGATAAGGAATAAGTTGGTAGGGATATTTTATTTTGTCTTGTGCAAAAATAATAATGCTGTAGGTGGTATTCTTTTGTAGGCACACATGATCTTGAATAAACTGATAATTTTACACTCGGTGCAGGCATTTTTATGTGATTTCTGGGCGATTGTTGACATTTCAAACACAGCTAAGTTTTCCAGTAAGTTAAATTTTAATTGTTGCAACATTCTATACAGTAAATAGTTTGCTGTTACAAAAATCTCACTGAATGACAAGTGTTCCAATTGGGTAATGTCAGTTAAACATCTTGTGCTTCAGTCTTGTAGTGGATCTCCGATAATTCAGACAGCCTTTTAGCAGCCTGTATTTATTAAAACGTGTTATTTATTTAAGGTCCTCAACGCTTTTCAGAGTGAATAAAGTTATTCTGTAGATTCACCTGTTCTGCCGTGAGGTCCCGTTGAGGCTGAGCCAGCATTTCATATCCAACCATGAACTTGCGTATGGTAGAAGACCTTAGTAAAGGAGGCAAAAATACTGCGTGCAATTGCCAGTGGTCGTTGCTTCTTACTGAGAATTGACCGGAAGGCGCTCCTGAAATTCGCGTGATGTTATTCTCGTGGATCAACACATTTTTCCTCCGATTAAAGAATTCAAGCCAACACTCACCGTGCCATCCCATGCAGTAAGGAAATGATACTTTAAACATATTGTCATATTTGGTAAGAAGTTTCTTCATGATTTTCGCCAAATCTTCAAAAAAATATATGCATCAGATTTATTCTATAAATTCTAGTTTGTAAATTACTTTTTCAATACCCTCTCGTTCTTCTGCAGTAAGGTCTTCTAACCGCAATACATGTTGTTTGGGCAATAACATAGTTTCAAATGGCCAAACTGCCCAATAAGGTACAAGCGCCACCCAATGCGAGTTTTCTATGACTATTCTTTCCTGAAATTCCCAACATTTGAGTGCTTGTAAACACCTAAGTTTTCAGCATTAGCAATCCAAGATACATAAATCCTTTCATGAAATGTGAAAATGAACTAGATAGGCAAGATACCTGTTTTTCTAATTCCAACCGTACATAATCTATAAGCATCGGGCTTTTATGCTCATTGTAATATTCTAATTGCGTTCTGTCTTTAACAGCTGGTTCGTTAGGGAGGTAATCACTTGCCCAGACCTGGAATAAAATTCTTTTTTTATTAAAATCCTAAATCTAATAATTCGGATTTCTTAGTAGAGGTATGTTTTCCTATGACGATTAGAAATGACGAACCTGGCAGTGAGGATGAGGATTAGAGCAACCCATTATGGCTCCTTTGTTTTCAAATATCTAATTAATACAAATAACCCAATAAAGTGACGTTGTGCTACAATCTCCAGCACATTTGTTGAATGGCAGTTTGCATTACCTGTACCCAGGCATACGTAGCTCCCAATTCCTTGCTCTGTTGTGACCAAGTATTAATAACTTCCTCTATTTCTTTAATTGACATTAGCGGCAAAGTGATGTCCGAACGTGGATGAAAGCATATTACCCGACATGTTCCTTTAGCAGGCTTGCATTGTAAAAGTGGGTGGGTGGATTCTCCTATAGTCCATTATTTAAGTACTTAGTACGTCACATTCTCTACAACACTTTAGACCAATGATTTAAGTTCTGATGTCACAAGCACTATCGTTAACTTTAAAAAAACCAATTTCACAACTTTTTATGCTGTCGAAAGATAACTTAGTAACCCTCAATTCCTAAAAATATTGATATCCTCATTTTACCATCTGTTGGTCCAGTCTCCTTAAGAGCAGGAAAATCATTTTCAAACACAAACGTCCCACTGTACTCTGGATTAACCTAGCAAATGGTATAACAATAATAAAAATATGAATCTCAGATGGGCAAAGGTAATAGTTATAGAGGTGAAACAGTCGATCACTTTGATTTATGGTAAAAGCTATACATACCACACCGTTACTTCGCACTGCACTAGGGCACAAGGGATTGTTGTGATCACGTGAAGGAATATTTTCTTCTGGTTTGTTTTCCACTTGACCACTCCATGGTCGCTTCATACGATGTGGGGAAACCAAAATCCATTCATCCTTTAATGGATTATATCGGACATGTGGGTGCTCTAACAAACGAAATGATTTTTTCAATCTTACATTTAATTGACTTCGAAATTCGGATGGATAGTGAATTACCGGTTGGATCAAATTGCATCGCAACAGCCCTTAATCCTGCATGATAAAATATACGTAATTATTAGTGTAAAAACATCCCTCTGGCTAGAAAGGCTATTCAGTGATATGTGCACATGAAATAGATCATACGAGTGCGGAGGACGTTTTCTGATAGCTTGAGTTTGTATTCCAAGGTCTTTTTGGTTGTTAACTTTGGAAGTGTATTTAGATCTTGCAAGGAAGGAAGGTCAACGGAATATGAAATAAGGCTGCAGAAGGATAAGGAACATCAATTTCGAAGTCCACTTCTTGCGATAACCTGTTTTTTTAATTTAAAAAAGTATATAGATATTATTTCAATGTAGAAAAAACTGCATTCAGTTTGGAAATGATACTTTTTCAAATTTTCCAGTTAATTTACAACAATATCTGGAATTTATCCAAAATCGAATATGGACAAATGTATCAGTATTATATATTGAGCATTTATTTCTTTTCACCTTCCAAATAATAATAAAGACTGGGAATAATTAGAATTTCAGAAAAGTAACTTCCGCAGTGAAAACAAAACTTAAAATTTGGTTTTGTAAAAATGTTAAATGTGCTAACAATAGGGATAATTCAAGAATTACTTGCGTATCGTAAATTCGTGTAATTTAATATAGGTCCGACATGTAATATGATGGCCAGCAGAATTTGGACGGTATTTACTGCTGGTTCCTTTTCGCCAGGTGTTCAATCTAATCAATAAGTGAACGGCCTTTGAAGGCGAATCAGCCATATGTTGTGTTTGCATATATTTTAAAGTGTAACATGTTAGTTATGTTGGATTTAAACAAATGTGTTTTCGCAGCTACCTCCATAAAAATGATCAGAAGAAAGGAAAAGACTGGACACTACCAATTCCCGTAAGTCTGTATTATATTCTTGGTGAAACTAATCGACACTAGAGTAATAAGGCAAAACGGTTTACATGAGTTTCTATGGCAACGGAAATATTTAGTATTTGATTCATAAGGGGATTACTGTTAGATGGCTTAAATATTTGCACATTTTAGATTATGTACCATACATGCTAAATGGCATATTCAATTGGTAAACGATTATTCGCTGTAGTCATCGAAAATTGATTTTGTTTTTTTAAAAATTCTTTCGAAGCAAGACCAAAATGGAAAAGACGTGGACCCTCAAAATGCCGTCGGACCTAAACATGGCCTGCCTGGAATACAACAGTATTATTGCACTTTACAAACATCGTCTTCTTCCAATATTTCTTCCTTGCAAATTACTGGAACACAAGTTACACGAAAGGATGTTCGAAGCACTCCTCCAAAACTTGTCAGGAGAAAAACTGCCATTGATGCTAAAGCAATACTGCCTCGTAAGTAACATCAAATTGTAAACCTGCCCTTGCATAATATTATACACTGTACATGTTCATACTTCCTGAAATAATGCATTCCTTCTCATTATCAATTTATTTAGGATTAAAGTACTTAGTAATATGATTATTTCCTGTCAGATATAATGTAATGGCAATGCTTGCATGGACAATGAAATTCACTTTGTAGAATATTTAGCTTACAAATGTTTCTCCTAAAAATGTTAAAAGCACTGGAAGAAAATCTTCAACATCTCCAATTGGAATTGCCAGAAATGCCTCAAGAAATATTACTTCCACGTTCAAAATCTTGGGCTAACTCGGAATATTCTGAAAAAGGCTTGCCTTCACTCGAAGTTGCAACTAAAGCTTCCAGTAAGTACAAAAGCTTATCCGTTAATCATTATAATTATGGTCGGATCAACCAAGGCATTCCTAAGTAGGAGAATGTTTTTTATTTTGTCAGAAAAAACAGCCTTCATTGAACAAACAATGCGAGCAACATCAAGTTATAGATATAAAGCGATAGAGGAAACCCCAGTGCAATTACGCAAGAGAGCCCCATTCCAGAAAAGGTTAGAGGATATAAAACGATAGGCAATCGATCATTATGACAATCCGCATTCATTTCAGACATAAAACTGCAGTTCTTCCTTATTTAAACGATGCCAGAAGTGCAAAAACTGAAGGAAATGAAAGGATCAGCAGTTATTCCAGTACAAGCAGCAAAACCAAAAACTGCCAAAACTTATTTGTCGAAGATGTTTCAATCAACACAGAAAATGGCGGTCGCCAAAGTGATACCAAGGAAGACCCTCCCTATACTTCGGAAATTCAAAATAACAGCCTGTTTCTTAAAGGAAATGGATGCACAGCATGTCTTTATAAAAACTGGGGATCCCATGCATTGGAATGCATCAAGACTATTCAATTTTGCAACGTTGACATCCAAGAAATTTCCTGTCACATAGTCAAACTCAGTAACAGATTTCCTTGTTTAATGGTATGTTATTTTAAATATATTTACATACAGTATACTTCTTCACAAATATAAAAGATGTTAAGAAATTTTGATTTCTCTTAGCATGAACAAATGAGAAATTCAAAGAAAAAGTGAAAAAGGAAAGTTGCAAAAGTGATCCTGAAACAAATGGATTTGTTTTATACAACATAAAATTGAATAATTAACCACATACTGATTTTTGACTTTCAGGACGTACATGTTTAAAATAAGAAAACACAACTAGGGAATGGATGCAAAATTAATGTTTTAATCAATATTTTTATTTTTGCTTTTTTAGAACTTGGAGTTTCAAAATACAAACATATCAACATTTCACCATTTATCTTGCCTCTGTCAACTTGGTCGTTTACATTCATTGAATATCAGCTTAGATGGAAACCCGGTCACAAAATTAACTCTTTGGAAGCAGTTTATTTATTATAAAATGAATCGTCATACACTGAAATTACTAAACGGACAACCAGTAAGCACATGCGTCATTATGTGCATGCACCTGTAATTTTGAAGATGTGCTTAGTTTAATTCATCTAATCTATTTACAACAGGTCGCTATGGAAGATATTGAAAATGCAAATCGTATCTTTAAAGGTTACGCCAATATAGAATGGACTGCACAAAGTAATGCAGGTTTTACAAACACCTGCATGATGCCAAGTATGCCTTTTTGCAATGATGTATTTGGGGAAAGCGAAGAAGAAACTGAGATCAAGATCATGGAACCAGTAAAATTAAAGGTATGACGCATGACATATTTAATTATAATTTCATTGGGGTTATTTATTCGATTGCTATTAAAGTTATCTTAAACATGGATTCATAACTATCTCTAGGATGAAATCGATATCAAATGAATAGCAAATGATACAAAAAATGTATCTTGTCCAAGGCAATTTGGTTAATACCATATTTTTTGTGCGTGTTTTAGTCAAATCCAGAATCAAAACTGGTGTCGAAGGATTTCATGGAAAACGTGCAGAAAAAAGTTGCACTAAACATGAAACTGCACAGTATATTCACAGACGTCTGGACGAACACGTTGCATAACTTAATAAGTGAAGCTCTAGATGATTTCGAAAACATCGATGAACACATGAAAATGTGTATTTCCAAAGTGCTAAATGAGTGCCCAAACCGTTTGATGTACGAATGAGCTACAGCCAAAAAGTACATCACGTTGAATAGGTTAGTGTATCAAAGCAGCATTGTCTAATGTTAGTTCCGAGCAAGGTGGCTTAGTGGCAGCATATCTGCCTTGCATTCGGGAGACCAGGGTTCAAATCCCAGGTGGCTATCCTAATTATGGTTGTCATGGTTTCTACAATATTTACAAGCAAATTCTGGGATAGCACCTCAGAAATCGGTCGCAACCATGTTCCCTTACCAAATCACCCTTAAGTTTTCCTGTTCTAATTTGTACTTAACTTCTGTGTAAAGATGTGGGTTGGACAGATTGACCCCCCTACCACATGGCATCTACATGCTGATCATAGGGTAACTAATAGAATAGAATGGATCACATTGAATCCACCAAGAAACTAAAGTGGATTAGTGAAAAAAAGAGATCCTACACACAATAATGTGAACATCAGTTTTTGCAAGGATTATTGTATGAAACTGCGTAAGTTTACTTGGGTGTAGAAGCTATAATTTTAAACAGGGTATAAAATGAACGTAATTGCATGAGTACTGACCTAGTTTTTTGTTGTTCACGGTGAACTGCGTACGTTGCATTACCGTTTAGTCAAAACAGACATTTTTAATACCTGTATATAGGAATTTAAGGACTGAATAGGACTTCATCTGTGGTCGCCAAAATCAGTGTATTATTTTGAGGTAATCCTGCTGTATTTATTAGCAAGGCTGTTTGTTGACACTCATTACTGTACTGAAAATTTGTTTGCAAAAATTGTTATTAATTATATCACTGTTGATGTTTGTTATTAAATACTGTAGTTGAACCAAAATAACCAATATATGGTTAAATTTCAATTGTGAATTGTGGTTTTTTAAATCTCCATCCCCATAAAAGCAATCTGACCTAACCTAGCCATCGTTGCAATTTAGTAATAAACAGGTCAACTCAAGGTACTGACACTTCTGAAATACATGTAGTAGACTATTCAAAGGTGTATCTGGCCATAGCTGGCCCTGACAGTGGACACAGCTACTCGATATGCAACAGCAATTCGCAGTTTTCATTTACTCCATACATCTGCACGGAACGGACAAACAAAAAAATCCGGATAAAGTAACTTAGATTTTATTACCTTTTAACCATAAGCTACGCAAGATGCATTACCAAAATCATTTGATGATGCAGTGTTGCCACTCATCAGCGCCACGAGACCATTGCGTGTATTTCGCGGGAAATTTAAAATTCAGGTCCAAGTTTTTTTTTCTTCTATTATAATATTTATTAAAATGTACTCATGCGTTGAGCGATACTGCGTTTTTAATCATCTAAGTAAATTGCATTGTATTCATGTAAATCCCAACTTAAATGTACTAATTTCATGGCATAAGGTGCCATCCACGAGACATTCTGGAATTTTCATGATTTTCGGACGCCCGCCCAATATCCCGGATGCCCGTTCCGATGGATTATAACCGCAGTCAGCAGCAAAGCATAATGTCAATTATCTCAGTCTCCAGTTTTCAATCCGTTCTGTCCATACAATCGGAAATTTTAACTGATCAATACGAGTGAATTTCGAGTCCGACTCCCCGGATATGACGAATGACGTTAATTGGTTGTGTCAGTGGATGGGGATTTTACCCTACAAAATTAGTAAATTAATGCACATACGTATCTCCAATATTCTTTACAGGCATCATTCGCTACAAAACTGCACTTCAATACGATCGATTATAAAAATAGAGTAGCGGATTTTCTTAATTTTTACGGAAGCAGGTTTTGCCCAAAGCGATCTGGTACACCGAATATCGTATCGTTTCACTGGTCACATTGTGATTTGTACTTCCGTCCTTTCGACGACTACGTTGTGATCGTTGCTTTTCGCCATCATCATGGTAGGAATTTATATTTTTATAATCTCATTTCATCTTCATTATTTTATTAAACTAATGCTTGTTATATTTGTATAAACAACCGCGTGAAAAGATTTAGAAGAGGTATTCACTGAGATTTTTATTATGGCAATAGGGTCGTGTTCGAACGAAGACTGTGAAGAAGGCTGCGCGAAGTATTATCGAGAAATACTACACGCGGCTGACTCTGGATTTTCATACCAACAAAAGAATATGCGAGGAGATAGCGATTATTCCGAGTAAGAAACTCAAGAATAAAATTGCAGGGTAAGTTCCTTCTTGCAAATGAAGTATAATTGCCTAATTGTGTTGTATCCGAATGATTTGAAACACGTCTGCGGAGAGGTTTAAGACGGGCAGCCTTCAAAATACAATGGATCGAAAAAGTATTGGCAATGGCTGTTGCATAGAAGAAAATTGCATTAATTAAAAACGGAAAAATATATTTTGTATATAAATGCTACAAATTACACAGTGCTTCTAATGGTTGATTTGCAGTCCCACTTGCGAAAATCACAATCTGTATACCGTACATCTGGAAGGTTTCTTCAGCCTTTCCTAGCTGGCTAGGTAGGCCTACATTGATTCAACTCAAAATTTTGAACTTACTTTTGGTTTACATTTTACAACAGATTGAGGTTGCACTGTCTAACTGATGATTGATTCAATATCTTTGATAGCATTCTATGACGTCTTGTGCTTGTCAAGCACTTAACTTTAACCTTAAGATAGTTTTTCTTGTTTATTGATGAAGTCGCTATATTTTCATGGATTTTTGATGGCAAAATTGTAATCAGCAAGACATGTATGGGAAAAGAATGTTATTTTGTATTTTTGTCAATGATACTCAAGTTCAAAAACTGCCTAAACATGTTAGCTGCTTAAACTTATTTTGTTAGCGTTGTTTAAGGGAGGTGTTAAAAAGCATACCATACAATACAATAACAGCTGGATTATTTGAGGACCGGTTATCCGACATTCAGGCTAACTGAGGTGGATCAACCTCGAATAATCATTTGGATTAACCAATGTCCAGAGCATATATACATTAAAGAAGCGTCAAAACAAGGTTTTGCGGTCAGTGGGCACCCCCACTTGGAGCAGCAAGTCATTACATTATTTTGGGGAACATATTAACGCTCGTTGCACTGCAAACTTCGAAATTGCTCCAATTTCAGTGTTATTTACTTTGAATTTGTTTATGTAGATTTGTCACACATCTAATGAAGCGCATCCAAAAAGGACCAGTTCGTGGCATCTCCATTAAACTGCAGGAGGAAGAAAGGGAAAGGAGAGACAATTATGTCCCTGATGTATGTATAGCATTTTCATTCTTTCAACACTATATTTTTTGTTAATATGAAATCATAACAAAATGTCTTTAAAAAATTTTCAGGTTTCTGCAATCGATCAGGACATCATCGAAGTCGACCCTGACACAAAGGAAATGTTGAAGATGCTTGTGAGTCTTTCGTTAATCTACATAGTTCAATCAGTTATGCATTATTTGACATTTTTAAATTAACATTATGTAATTTCAACTTATTTTAGGATTTTGGAAACATTTCCAACTTGCAAGTTACGCAGCCATTGTCATACCGTGGTGGTCGTATTTAATATGTATGGTTGCATAAAATAAACATCTTGAAAATAATACTGATTTATTTCCGATTAATTACAGAACATGTTTAACACAGCAATTGGGATAAATTGATGAAAGTGGTCTTACGATTGATAAAATTTAGAATGTTTTAATAGTGCAAATGTAAAATTTATGCCCTACAATTGAATCTGGTTACATCGATATAACTTTACTAAAACACGTAAAATGGTAGAATTGACACAACAAAAATAGTTAAGCAATTCTACCAAGCTGGCTATTTCCTTTTCGCATAGTTGAAATAATTTGCTGGCCAAATAACATTTCAAGGATATTTCTTTAAAATTGTCAAAGCTTCATCAGTCGACCAAGAATGGTTAATGGTATTTCAGTCAGAATCTTCAGATTCGCCATAATCGTCAGTATCTACAAAACAAAGAATTTAATGAATTAACAAGTTAATTCGTTTATAAGTAAACTGGGAAAGGTTTCATTAAACTCACTAATTTGTGCATGAGATTTTAAAAGAACAGCCGTATCAGGATCAGATGCCAGATCAAATGGTGTCTTGTCATCTTTATTTAAAACATCAGTTCGAGCTCCTGAAATGTACACCACGGAAATAGTCTAATTGATGATTCGAAATTTTCCATACATCTCAAGTAATTGCAATACTCCGAACTTGCCTTTCTCTAATAACAATCTAACAATTTCACTATGCCCTTTCCATGCAGCTGAGTGTAATGGCGTGTCACCCAATTTATTTTGGACATTTAATTGAACATTGGTAATTTCCAATAATTTAATCACACAGTCAATATGACCGCCTCTTGAAGCCCAGTGCAGTGCTGTTGATCCTGCTTTATCTAACCCATTAACCGATACCTGTGCCAAGAAAAAAATCACAAATCAACATTTCTGAGCATGTGTAAGAAGCGTTTGAGTTTATTCCTATGTGCAATACCTTATTTTCAAGGCATTCTATTAGAAAACTGATATTTCCTCTCTTGGCAGCTTCATGAAGTGGATGATCTATTGATTCCATGTTTTCTTCAACTGTTAATTATATCAATTGCGAAGTTTGCATGTTTGTTATTGTTTTTAATCATTTGCTAAGGTAAAAGCCTGCAATACTTGCCATAGTTGCTTGGAATGAGTCCAGATCTGTCACCACATTTTGCTTTCCACCAGTTAGGATCAGTGGTCATATCCAAGATGTATAAGGTATCACCTTCTTCAAAGGATAGCTCATCTGCCTAAAATAGTTGAAAGCTGGTGCCTCATTTTCAGAACTATTTAAACATGGGGAAAACAACATTTGGACCCACATAGCCATTCTGGGACCCATAACGTATTATATGACGTGAGAACATCTTCCTAAACTAGCTACCTTTTAAATTTGTACTCCCCTAGTAATAATTTAAATTGTCTAAGATTCGTATATAAGTAGAAAATCTTCACCCATCGATCATAATCTTCAAGAAATACTGTAATTATTCTATTTTCATTTCGTGCGTTCGTTGATCATCTTTTGCAAAGAGCAAGTAAGAATTGTGTAATACTGTGTCTGCATGCATTTAGTAAAAAGACATCCAAAATATTGACGTTTTTCCATACCGTATGCGTATTATTCTAGAGAATATATAAGGAAATACCACATACATGTTGAGCAGTGTATTTGTACATGGCCTTCACAACTTTAACATGCCCTGAAAATATAATTACAGGTACATGTAAAAGTTACGGTAACTATAAAGTATTAATTACCGCGGTATCGTATTTATCTACATGTACATTGCGTTATAATAATTAATACAATTAACACTCACCTGGTTTTGGAATTGGTTTCGGTGGTGCAGGGCGCGACATTTCTATTGCTTCCTTTAAATATTCAGCGTGTGTCACTTATTTCCTAAATAAACAAAGCTTATCAAGTTACTGTATGTCATCATCATTACCGGTATTATACGAATTTGCTAGAGAAGCATACGCCCACAAATTAATATTTGTTCATTAAAAGCGGGAAAGATAAGCTCAGTGTATGAAATTGTTTTCTTACACGTGTTGTTCGATCTAAATACGTTTAAAAGTAGATGAGAAGCGCGCAACTAAATGTTTTACATCGGTTTGATATTTACAGAAATCAACTCGGCAGCCATTTTGGATCATATCCTGTAAGTTTTATGGGCGTATCCACACCTGTGGTCCTGTACTGGTATAGTGAATAAATGTACAAATACACATTTATTTTATAGCAACATTACAAACATTATATGCTGTGATTTAATTTTTTTTACAAAATTATAATGCCATTAGCACTATGGTATTTGTCTATAGCTAGGCTAGCTATAATAGTCTTGCAATTTTATGTAAACTTGAGATCTTTATTTATTCAAAAAAAATTACTGGATAAATAAATTCTTTTAAAAAGTCATAACATTTGTGTACATTGGTGAAACTAGTAGCATCATAGATAAATGTACATGTAGTTGCATGATAATAATTGAAAATAATTTGCCAAAAACAAGTGGTCTATAATTTATGGTTGTCCCTTGCATGTAGAGACGGCGCTTCAGTCTTTTGCCAATTGCTATTTTAAGCCTTTTGGATGACGTCGATCCTTCGTTGAGAATGAGATATGGCGTAAGAACGTAAATTTCGGAAAATCTGGTTATTCGATGTTGGTTTTGAGGCAGCGCTTTACGGACATATTTCTTGTTTTAATATCAAATAAGTGGAAACGTTTGTCAAAATGAGTGTAGATGCTTACGGGCCAAGTTCGCAGACGTTAACGTTTTTGGACTCCGAAGATGCCGACCTTTTGGGAGCAGATACACAAGGTTCTGAATACGATTTCACCGATTTCACATTGCCATCGCAAACCCAAACTCAGGCCTCACAACTGGATCATAGTCAGAGCCAAGTCACACAAAGTCAGGTATTATATAACGAATAGTAGTGCTTGTTATTTTACCCTTTCTGTGAGTTTTTCAGTGCCGTTAGGCCTATCATTTGCCTATGGCATGTTAGGCCTTCTGCACAATTGGCAACCACGTTTATGAAGTTGCAGATTTCCTCCTTTTATTATTGCACTATTTTCTTTTAATGTTTTCATTGAAATCCTTCTTGTGCACTATGAGGATGTGGCTGTGATAGGAATATTTTTAATTACATGTACGTAAAATATACCTCCACCATGATCACGGTGTTATGGGCCGTGTAGGATAAGCTGAAATGTTTTTTTTAAATTAACAAGGTGGCTGGTTTTGGCTCTCAAATTATACTGTAGGTATTGTACTGTATATACTATACTAGTGTTATACTGTAGGTAATAGGCCAAAACGTTAATCAAGTAGACTGTCTACATAAGTGTGCTTCAAATAATCCTACTCCCTACTGCCAATCCATGTGTATTATTGATTAGTTTCACATTGAAACGCCATATAAATGTTGTTGGAAAACATTATCTCTTGTTAGAAATGTATTTTGGTTTAATGTGAATTTGCTATGTGGCTTCCAGGTAAATGCCGAGTTTGTCCCTGTAAAAAATCAGTGTGTAATAGCTTAGGGCTATTCTTTGAAGTGTTAGTGTTCCATTCCCACCTCTTATAGGCCTACTGTCTCTTGTCCCATACCACGACCTAAATTTGCCCTTCCAACACGTGGTGTGTTAATGGTACTTCCAAATATCTCAGTTGCGTTGAGGCTATGTAAACATGGGCAAATGTAGCCATCTAGTCCCATCTCCCATTGCATTTTTATGCAGATATACAACTCTTGAAAGCTGTACATGTATCTAGTAGGCTATATACATGTGACTTATTTCAATTCAGGAAGCATACTTTAAAGTTACTGAAATCTTTTGGTTCTTCAATTCGCCTCAATATCTACAACATCATTGCTAAATTTAATGTGTAATAACTTAGGGCTATTCTTTGAAGTGCATTCTAATGTCTCATAGCTTGACAAATATTTGATGGAATATTTTGGATCTGAATGAGCTCTAGATTGGAATACGTTCTACCACCTCTATATATAGAGCTATCAGAATAAAACACTTAGTGTTAAAGATATTCTGATAAAATGTCTAGAAGCGGCCTCTGTAATGGCTACAGGTCACTATTATATTGTCACAGTGTTGTCACTATTATTTTATTCATACACTGGTCCATTGCCTGATGTTCCATTACTGAAAAAATGACTTTCATATTCTGTTCTTTTATGGCTAGGCCTATATGTATAGTCCTCAACACAATATTGTGTCAGCTTTGTATGTTTTGTTGTGTTTACTTTGTTAGCATGTAAATTAATGATTGAGCTGCTGATTAGCTTTGAGGCTAATCAAGTTTGTACTCTTTTTCAGATAAATGGAGAGATTGTGCAAAATGGCTTGGATCGCGATCTTTCATCAACCGCTCAAGGCTTGGGGGAGCTTACATTTGAAGAGGATGAAGAAGACCAACAATTTTATATGAAAGATCTCCCTGATCATGCGTGCAAGTAAGACATTTTTTACTTATTTATTTTAACTTTGTTCTTTCCAACACATCTGAAACAGGCTTGTTATTTTTAATTAGATATTGTGGAATACATGATCCTGGCTGCGTAGTTATGTGCAATTCATGTAAAAAGTGGTTCTGCAATGGTCGTGGCAATACGTCTGGAAGGTAAGTTGTGTACATCTATATTTCTTAATATAATTGCAACATGCCATTTAAATTTGTTTCTGCTGTGTAGTCACATCATAAATCATCTTGTTCGAGCCAAGCATAAGGAAGTAACACTGCATAAGGATGGTCCTCTGGGCGAAACCATTTTGGAGTGCTATAGCTGCGGCTGTCGCAATGTTTTTGTGTTGGGCTTCATACCCGCCAAAGCCGATTCAGTAGTGGTTTTGCTTTGCCGTCAGCCATGTGCAGCACAGAGCAATTTAAAGGATATGAATTGGTTTGTTAATTCATAGATTCTCATTGCTAAATATTTGAGCTGAAGTTACTTGTTTTTAGGTTTTGGTGAACATTTAATTATAATCTAAACACTATTTTCTTTTGTTGTCTTAGGGATCAGGATCAGTGGAAACCTTTGATTAATGATCGCACCTTTTTGGCTTGGCTGGTAAAAACGCCTCTTGAGCAGGAGCAACTCCGAGCAAGACAAATAACGGCACAGCAGATTAATAAATTGGAGGAATTATGGAAGGTAACTTTTGTGCTAATGTGCATCTGTGGAATCTTGAGACATATGTAGCAATTAATCATCCAATATTTGACAGAATAAGTCTTATTAAAAACTTTGCAAGCAATTAACAGTGAATTTTCTGTGGTAGTCCCTAAAATTTGGTGTCGCTTAATAATTCTTGTCTTATTGTGTAAGTTTAATTTTTGGTCTTGATACCTGTTTTGTTTAGGATAATATCGATGCAACGTTTCAAGATTTGGAAAAACCTGGTGTTGATGAAGAACCGCAGCAAGTTCTTTTGAGGTAATGAGAACAAACTATCCTTTTCTTAGATTAATTACCTCTAATGGCCAAGAAATAAAGCATCTGTTTATTTCAGATATGAAGATGGTTATCAATATCAAAACATTTTTGGACCTCTAGTAAAATTGGAAGCAGATTATGACAAGAAGTTAAAGGAATCCCAAACCCAAGACAACATTGAAGTTCGTTGGGATGTTGGACTTAATAAAAAAATAATTGCATACTTCACGTTGGCTAAAACTGATGGAGGTGCGTTAAGATTTATATACTAGTTAGTTTAGTTATTATTGCATTAAAAACGTAAAACTAAAGTGTGGATATTTATTTTACAGATATGCGTTTAATGCATGGAGATGAATTGCGTTTGAGATATCTAGGGGAATTGCACAAGCCTTGGTCTGGCGTTGGTCATGTCATTAAAATTCCGAACAGTATCCTTTTTAAAATAATGACTGGTAATGTTTTTAGGTTAATATGTACTAAGTTCTCTAATAGGATTTTACGAATTGAAAATTAACTAATATTATTTTATTTATAATTAATTACATGTATATTGTGTGATCTGTAGTCATAAATCTGTTTTTTAACAAGTCATGCATGCTTAATAGTGAAAATTACTAATATACATAATGTACCACCAAAATGACTATGAATGGAATTACACTTTTTTTGATTAATCCTTTATTCTCAAAATCAAGATTATGGTGAAGAAGTTGGAATCGAATTAAAAAGTAATTCAGGAGCTCCGACAGATTGCACTCACAATTTTGTGGTAGATTTTGTCTGGAAATCAACTTCGTTTGACAGGTAAATTTTAAAAGTAGACTTTGATTTAACTTTTATGCGTGATATTGTGAACTGTGTATTGCAGTGATTTTGATTCTATTGTTTAGAATGCAAGCTGCATTGCGGAAATTTGCTGTGGATGATACCTCTGTATCTGTGTACATTTACCACCGTCTTCTCGGTCACGAAGTGGAAGATGTTGTATTTCGATGCCACTTACCAAAGCACTTCTCTGCACCTAACTTACCTGATCTTAATCGGTCCCAGGTTTATGCTGTGAAGCATGCTCTTCAACGCCCGCTTAGTCTCATTCAGGTTGAGAATAATTTCGAGTAATGAGAAAATCGCTTATCTGAATCGTGCATTTATTTGACTTTATTTTATATTAATTAGGGACCTCCTGGTACGGGCAAAACTGTGACGTCTGCCACGATTGTATATCATCTGGCAAAGCAGAATAATGGGCCAGTTTTGGTATGTGCTCCAAGCAACATTGCTGTTGATCAACTAACGGAAAAAATTCATAAGACTGGGTTAAAGGTCGGTAATTATTAATTTTGTTTAGGGCAGCATGAAAAGCCTATTTATATGACTAATTTATTGTCGTTTTCCAGGTTGTGCGTTTGTGCGCCAAGAGTCGTGAAGCAATAGACTCCCCAGTGTCCTTTCTTGCTCTTCATAACCAAATCCGGAACATGGAAGGGTAAGCACGATACCTTGTATAATGCTTCATACACATCTAATGCCATTTTAAATTATAAATGCCAGGCTATTTGCAGTATTTCTTAAGATATATTTGTTGATTTGATGTAGAAACACAGAGCTTCAGAAACTGCAGCAGTTAAAGGATGAAACCGGAGAATTGTCTTCAGCTGATGAAAAACGTTACAGAATCCTTAAAAAATCTTGTGAAAAGGAACTTTTGGAGGTAATTATAGGCAGTGAGGAATGTTTATTGCTGATTTTCAATAAACTTACGATTTTTTTAAATCTTAATTAAAGGCAGCAGATGTTATTTGCTGCACTTGCGTTGGTGCAGGCGATCCTAGACTGGCCAGATTCAAATTTCATTCTATCTTGATTGATGAAAGCATGCAAGCCACTGAGCCTGAATGCATGGTACCAGTGGTGTTAGGCGCCAAGCAGGTAGGTTCTATTTTCAATATTTCTTTAGTGTAGCTGTGATGTCACATTGTATGCATGTCCTGGATGGTTTTGTATGATAGTAACTGTCATGTTTTTTTAGGAAATGGCCTAGCTTTTATGTAACTTTTTTATTTTATTTTGTAGCTCATTCTTGTAGGAGACCATTGTCAGCTGGGTCCTGTTGTGATGTGCAAAAAAGCTGCACGTGCTGGCCTTTCGCAGTCCTTATTCGAACGTCTCGTCGTACTGGGAATACGCCCATTTCGCTTGGAAGTGCAGTACCGAATGCACCCAGAATTAAGCAAATTTCCATCTAACTTTTTTTACGAGGGGTCTCTGCAAAACGGCGTTTGTGCAGGTTGGAACCACGAATTTAGCCACTTTCACCTTTTGTCTCGGGCTCTTTTCACTGAATTTTTCTTTCTTCCTAAGATGAGCGTAAAATGAAAGGGGTGGATTTCCCCTGGCCGCAGGTAGATAAGCCCATGTTTTTCTATGCCACATCCGGGCAAGAGGAGATTGCTGGCTCCGGAACATCTTATTTGAACAGAACCGAGGCGGCACTCGTGGAAAAGATCACCACCCGGTTCTTGAGAACGGGAGTGAAACCAGAGCAAATAGGCATTATCACGCCATATGAAGGACAGAGAGCCTATCTTGTCCAATATATGCAGTACAATGGCTCCTTGCATTGTAAACTTTACCAGGTAAACCTGAGTGCGATTTCTTCAAGGGAATGCTTAAAATAAAGATTTTGTGTTGCATTCACGTTTGAGATGGAAAAAATGTGTAAAATCGTGAATATTTTTTTCAGGAAATTGAGGTGGCAAGTGTGGATGCGTTTCAAGGCCGAGAAAAGGACTTGATTATAATGTCTTGTGTGCGTTCCAATGAACATCAAGGGATTGGATTCCTGAACGACCCACGCCGATTAAATGTTGCACTAACTCGAGCTCGTTATGGAATAATTATTGTTGGAAATCCGAAGGTGTTGTCGAAGGTGCGTTTTTCTTTTACATGGTATTTCTAATTGGTCATCCAATCGATATGTAACAGAAGTGTTGACTTTTCTCGCAGCAACCATTGTGGAACCATCTTCTCTCCTTTTACAAGGAGCAGAAAGTGCTTGTCGAGGGCCCCCTTAACAACCTCAAAGAAAGCATGATCCAGTTCAGCAAGCCACGCAAACTTGTTAACACCATCAATCCTGGAAGCCATTTTATGAACATGACCATGTTTGATGCGCGTGAGGCCATTATTCCTGGCAGTGTTTATGATCGCACGAGCCACTTAAACGGTGGAGGTGGGTAAAAGTGTTTTCGTTTAAGTTTCATTTTACGTTTGTCATTTGTGCCAAAATTGAGACCTAATTTGGTAGTAATTGTGAATTGTGCGTGAAATTTGCTCATCGTTTTTGTATCAGAGGCTATGGTCTGTAAGAAGAAGTTCATGATTTCCATATTCCTTTCAGGACCTGCTGTTTACCGACCTGATGCCTACAGTCGCACACATGATCAGATCAGCTACATCAGCCCTGAAAGAACTCAGGCAGCCGTGGCCAACTTACCTGTTCCAATGGGCATGTTCATGAATATGTCGCACGTTCCACCGCGGTTTTTCAATCAACATCAACAGGCCCTTCAAGGTAGCTTAAGCGCATTGCAGCTAGAGCGCATTATCTTCTTTCAGTGATTTTACAGTAGGTTTTTTTGTATCTTTTCCCCCAGCTTTCCAGAATCAACGTGGAAAAGCTCCCGGACGAAAAGGGATAAAAAATCCGCGCAGCAAATTCAATCTTAATGGTCCTAACGCTAACTTGTCTCAACCTTTCAACAGTCAGTCCAGCCAGGTTGGAATTGCTCTTACTAGTTTTTCAGTTTTGATTTACAGATTACTGATTTTTTTTCTTTCTTAAGGATGCTACTCAACCATTCTCACAAGGCGCATTGACTCAGGGACAGTTGTCAATGAGCCAGATGTCGCAACCTGGATTTCCTGGGCTGTCCCAGCCTGAACTGTCGCAGGTAAGTTCATGAAGTTTCCAGCATTGTTTAATTTTAACTTTTTCAAGGTAGATATGGGAGTAGCTTTGATTAAAGATCTGTTTGAAAAAAATATTGCCAAGCTAATATGGTTTTTGCTCTATCGCTTTTTGGCTCCGGGAAAAATACTGAACTTTAAGATTGTCCGAGAATTTAACTCATCTTAATTTTTGTTATTGTTATTAACAGGATAGCTACATGGTAGGCGAGTTTCAATCTCAGACAGATGGCATGCTTTCGCAAGATTCGACCTATCAGGGGGACAGAGCCTACTTCGCCTCTTGCCCTGGTGCCCAGTTTTCGCAACCCTTCTGAGCAGGATCCGAGCCCACACGTGGAATGAGCAGGTGTCGCCATCTTGCAGCAGCAGGCAACTGGCAACTGAAAGATAAGGAATGCCAATGAAAACCTTACTGCCATTGTCGCCGAAGGAGATGTTTGGGGTGTTCGAGCAACGTGCAGATCCACCAGTCCCTACCCACTCAAAGAACTATTCGTCCCGCTGGCCTCGTCCATCCTACCCCGGTTCTTCTAGCCAACCTGCCGCAGGGTCTCCTGACACGCTGGACCCTGGTGAGTGGCCCTTCATCCAGCTTGGCTTCCATTCACAAACGCACGTGGAGTAGGCTGACATCGCGCGACGCCGGAAGGAGAATTGGAGAAGATCTTCCTTTCGCAGGACTTTACCATCCATCGTCCGTGGGAAACTTGAGCAGATGGTTGGAGATTGGAAAGAAAACGATCCATCGGAAGGTTAGAGAAACTCTGGCATCACACCAGGTAGCACCAGTTTATTTTTTTAATGAAACCACTGTTTTTCAAGTTCAAAGTTGTGGCGGTGTTAATTCCAAACTTACTCGTCGATCACATATATATTTGTTAAAACTTAACGCAGCAGCGAGGAGCTGTAGATTCAATGTAATGGACGCATTGTTTTATTCTAAATTTTAATCGCGATCTTAATGTCTAATCATTTGGTTTGCAGTTGGATACAAGATTTCCTTAACATTGATTTCATTACCTTTTTGTTGTTGCAAACGCGTCTGTTTGCAGAGTCAATTCCGCTTTATCCTTTTTTATATCAGTTTCGAGTAATTCAAATGACCTCAGCAATAATTTTCATACACATCAAGCATGATATACGTGATTGCGAGAAAGCGTTGTCCAGAATGGTGCCCTATTCAAACTCAACACAGCGCAGTTGAGATGGGTTTTTAGTTGGGCGAATTGTTGTGCGACTAGACCAGAGCCTAGATTCGTGAGGCTGGTTGTGCTGCCAAGCAAGTTTCCTTTCTACATACCTACTACTTGTGAACTGTTTTCTCTGCCATTTTTCCATTCGTTTTCCACCACCCTCGTTGGTACGTAGCAGTTTCCATCAAAGCCTACACGACACGTTGTAGTCGCCCTATGCCCAAATTTTTCTCTGTCAAGTTGTGCAATTATCTGTTTCCCTTTCGGTTATGGGTTCATTTACTGTCTGTTTGTTTCCAACGACAAATGGTTAAGCGCTTCAAACTTTGCGTAATATTGAGGAAGCAAGATTTGCTCGGTTGAACTTTACCATCGTGTGTACGTGCGAAATGATGGTGTGTTAGGATTTGAGTATATCACTTTCATAAAATGGCCCTGACGATCACTGATTTTTTAATTGGCTGGTAAAGAAATAGGTCTACAATAAAGTCGATTGTGTGAAAAGTCTTCTCTTAAGCATGTCCTAAGTCAGTTTCAAATCTCTGTTTAAGACATTTACGATAGCAGATTTCGTTTGTAAATTCTCAAATCATCATGTTTATTTAAGGTTGTAATGGCTGGTCGCCCCGAAACAGATTAAGGGCCATCCATACATGACATCACTCACATATTGCGTAGGAAATCCCACTTCTGTAACTTTTGCAGAAGTAAATGAAGTCACGAAAAAACTAGTCTTTATCGATTTTAATTGCTAACAGATGACTCGTGTTTCTCCATGTGAGTGTTCGTTTTTTTGTTTTTTTTTCTTCAAAGAAATGTCAACTCAGCTTTACATTATTTCACAATATGCACTGATGCCTTATAAACTAGCCATAAGTTCCAGTATGCGAAAGCAATAGATCAGTGTAAAACTACCAATTGACCGAAGATTACCAAATTTTGGATTTGCAATTTCTAGTCAAGCAGTTTGCATAAAACACACGTGTCCCAAAATACACAAAAAGCGTACAGATTTTGTACGAATGCTACATTGAATTTGGGTTAGAAGACACGTTAAAAGCGGATGGCTAGATCTCGCCTTTCCATTTTTCCGAAATGCTGATTACCAAAATGAATGTAAAGCAGTATATACAAAATATTTTAGTGCACAATACAACTGCAGTTATTTTATGACTTGATGCTTGAATTTTAACTTGAGATATACTCAAATCCTGGCCATTACCAAAGGCAAATTTGCGTTTCATTCACGAACGCTTGTAGGAGAGGGTGAATGGATGTTTACAAGAAGTCATTGTCGTCAATTGAATTTTGAGGTCCTGGTTCCAGGCACTTACTGGTACTAATTGTCACTCTTGAACCTCTTGTGTAATGAAGCAAGATCGAGGAGGTTACGGGCGTAAACTGAACAAAAACCAGGTTTACAGGATGGCAATATTTTTAAGAAGAAAGAAAAAATTAACCTTCCATAAGATGTATTTTGGCATTTTTGTATTTTCATGATGTATTCGGTTATCATTTTCATACTGTAAGCAACCTCCTCCGTCTTTACTGTTTGGAATGAGATACGGTGCACTCATCAACCTACTGTCTTGTTCTTTCCTCAATAAAATTTTAATATTTAGTTTGAATTAATTGTTGTGGTCATGCTGGTCATTCATGCATTATAGTGTTGCTTCAGGGATGGCAGAATGAAAAGAAGAGAATAGCCACCCCCCTTATTTTATAAGTGTACCTCCTTTAAATTTCTAATTCGGTAAAGTATTGGTTCTTCAGAAACAAGCTATAATTTAAAAAAGAGACGAGAAGCAAATGATTGTCGAAGCTGAGCTTTTTCAAATAATGCATTGTAGTGGTGAAGGAGGATAATGATGCTATTTATCCATTGATGTGATGTTAAATTTCACTTACTCCCAGACCCCATAAAATCGGTGTGATTTGCACCTGTTGATAAATAGAATGCATAATTGATTCTGAGAAACTAGTATTCAGCTGTATCTTCTCAATTCAACGAATTTTAAAGAATTACCCTCGCCCGTTTTTATAACAAGTCTTACTTTTATGATCATGAAACTGGCCATAAAATGCCACTGACCTGCTAACATAAAGGGCTAAAGGGTCCATATTGGCCATAAAGGGGTCTTGGTGCGCGCAACTGTCAATGATTTGGGAAACTTAGAAATAATGATGCTTTTAGCTCGGTTTTAGGCTCGTGTACAGCATTTCAAAATTTGGTTAAATACTTTCGCAAATTCAATAATAATTTGATAAAGAAACGCTTTTAAGAAAGAAACATTTGAAAAAACTAATCATAAATAATGACTTCTTTTCAAATTGTTAATGATTTTCTATAAATGTACTGAAAGTGGAATTTTTAGAAAAGTGGAATCAAAAATGGATTCTAGTCAACATTTGCATAAGAAGGAGCTTAGAAATATTAATTACTCAGAGAAACACCATTCACGAAATTTTTAGAGAAAAAACACAATCTAACAAAAGTTGAGTTTTACAGTATTCAGTACTTCGTGAAAGCTTTTGAAAAAATTATGGCGGCATACCATTTGCACACATCCTAGCAGTGAAGCCCCAGGATATGTGATAGCAGCCTTTCATAGGGCTTGATTTAGAAGGGCTTTTGGTATGAGGAATGAACAAAAAGTCAGTATGAAAGCTTATATAGCCGATTTTTGCGACCACCCCCTCCCCGGGTCCTTGCCCTGGACGGTCTGGACCCATAGTGCATGTACATGTATTTGTACTGACGTAGGCCTATTCTTTAATTCAGTGGTGCTTCTACATGTTTATAAACCTATTGTTGTGTACAAATCTATAATTTTATAAAGTTGAGATGGCCAAAATTGATTTAGATCAGTATATACGGTCAGCGCTAAAACCTTTTTCGGCGGATTGTATGATTGTAGTTTTTCGAAATCATGGACCATGGTAGCAATTAACAACCTTGCAAAACATGTGCATCGAAGCTATTTTTGCATGTGGTCAATTACTCTAATCCCCAATCGTTATATGACCTTGGATGACAGGGGATCTGAGTGGTCGATCAAAGGGTGACGCCTTTTTTTAAGTTCCTAGAATGCGACATGATAGGCACGGGGACATGAATATAGGCTAGTTTGGGGACATGGTTACTGCGGCCCGCCCGGTGAGTCCACCTTTTATCAAGGTTTTCAAACTGGAAGCGCGCACGTTGCTTCAGGGAAATCTCGGACTGTCTTAACTCGCTGTACATCGGGAACATCCTGAGGTAAGACATTTATTCATGTTTCTAGAGTAGTTTTAGCACACAGAAAAAATGTACTAATGATACCAGCAGATTTCATGAATGACCGAATGGGCAAATGCATCGAATTCCTTGCATTCCAAAAAGGTTGGGCATCCAAAAAAATTAAACAAATGTTTACCAGTTACCAATGTTTTGTTTTGTTACCTTAAATCTTAATTACATCTGTTAAAAAAGGCTAACACATATTGGGTGTAAAATAGTTCCTCAAAGGGAGATTATGCTCAAGATTTCCCAGTGAATTAATTGTTTCAAAGCTTGCAGGAAAGTTTCTTCACATCCAAATTTGCTGTATTCTACCATAGTGTACTGTCATAAAAATCCTATATTAATTTGTGTATTTGTACAAATGCATTGTTCAGTGATGGAACTGTATTTTAAGGTTTAAGAAATGAAGTCTGGCGTTCAAATGAGGGAGATGACAAATGACATTGGTCGACAAGATTCTTGCTGGTAAGTTGCAGATTCTGAAAATTAGTTTGCATTTAAGCTAGTCACTTTCTAGATTGACGACTTATGACGTCAGACTGCAATTCTGACAACCTTTTTAATTTGTGCATTTCTGCTGGCAATACGTGTTTCACCTTCCTCGTTGATTCATCGATAACTTTTGTATTTGTTTCAGCTATTGTAGCATCTCTAATCCAAAATGTTTAATAAAATGCAATACTTGCAAAAAAAACTTCTGTAATTGGAGTGGAAAAACGTATATCAGGTATCTTGAGGTTGGAATCTGTTTCTATGAAATTCTCATCTTACTAGTTTTTACGAATGAATGCTACCTGTATGTGTTATAGCCACATTGTCATGCATTTGACACAATCTTCGCACTATGATGAAGTTACTCTGCCTGAGGAAGGTCCTTTGGGGAAAACTTGCTTAAAGTGCAGTGTGTGTGGCTGTCAAAATGTTTTTCGTTTGGGATATGTGGACGATAAAATAACATCAACAACTACTTGGTTTTGCCGCCTTCCTTGTTCTCTTTCAGCGAAAAGAGAGATTGGAATTGACATGTTAGTGTTTTTAAGTTATTCTAAAGGTTTTCTTTGTGCTCTTTCGTTTCGATTTTCATATTTCAATCTTTTAGGCTGAAAGCTTCTGATTTTTGGAAACCATTAATCAGTGAAAACATGTTCTCATACATGGTTGTAGACGACCCATCAGTGGACGATTTAGGGAATGTGAAAACCCTGTCATTTAATAAGATTCTGAAATTGGAGGAATTATGGCAGGTTAGTGGTATGTTAAATTGGTATGTTAAGTGAAATTTGTGATTGCATACTTAAATTACTCGTAAACTACAATTATGTTGGAATATGGAAATATTTTCTAAAATATTATATACAATTTGAAATTTACTTATTTTAAATGTGACAATCAATTTAACTTTTGAAAGTGCAGTGTATTGTCTGTTGCCTTTTGCTTTATCCAGAGATTTTTTAATATACTTCAAATTTTTTTCAGGTCAATGAAGGAGCAACAATTTCTGATCTCATTAACTCAAATAAGGTTCATGAACTTGAAAGAGTATCATTACGGTACTAAAACTGTATTTAATCTTAAAATATATTAGCAAAA
>JAQIXS010001669.1:0-27898 GCA_034700785.1 Rossiulus vilnensis | reverse complement strand
CTTGTGACGCGCCTTTCACACCAATGATGTCAAAGGCAACAGGACCGAGTAAACTAATGAAGCAGCCATCAAATAACCCAAATCCAAGGCATATGGCAATGATAATCTCATAGGAGTTGGTTGAGGCAAATAACATGGTTAGCACACCCAGGAAGAAAAATGAGAGCTGAATAATTGCATGAAAAGCAAAAATAGCTCTTAGTTTTGAATAACAACTTCATAAAATGAAATGAACTGCTAAAGATCCTGATCTACCTGTTGCAAAAAGATTCTACTGACTTTGGGATGGTCGGCAATTTTACCAAATATTAACCTCCCTACTGTAGAAGAGGCCCCAATACATGTAATCATTAATTCCCCATCGTAGCCAGGAAGTATGTCCTTAACATGATTTACCTACAAGTAAAAATATATAACATGTTATGATATACAACACCATATGCTATACATAATCATGTCTAGTTTAGACTTTCTTACCAAATGTATGTAAGGCACTAAATATCCAAATAGCGAAACAGGAAAAGCAAATGCCCATACCAAATACTTTCTGTTTTTCCAAATTGATGTATTAATTAACTGAGAGCAAATTGCAGAACAGCGATTGGCAGATTTCTGTGGACAATCTTTCCGACTGATTGTTGATAAAGGTTTAAACATTAAGGCACACAATATTAGTGGACTCATGATAGCAGCCATGATTTGAAAGGTGGCTGACAATCCCAACTCATTTAGTGAAAGTTTCAGAAGAATTGGGGAGACCACTGTAAATGCACCACTTCCAGCAGTCACAATGCCATTAACTAACCCAAGATGACGCTTAAAGTAATGCCCTAAAATCACCAATGATGGCGTGTATGCTAAAGAGGCTCCACAACCCAATATAATTCCATTGGTGAGATAGAGAAGTTCGAGTGAGTGGACAAAAGAGTTCAGAACTACTCCAAGCAGCACGAGCACCGTTCCTATGAAGGCCGTTTTGCGTATGCCAAGTCTGTCTGTAAGGATGGATGCAATTGGAGACATCAAGAACGTCATACCCATTGCCAGAGATCCAACAATTGCTAAAATAATACAGGTTAAAATGAAAAAAAAAATATTGAAATCATGCTGAGATTGTTCTGTAAATGAATGTTTTAACTACGCAGTAGATTATACGTGATTTTGTCGGAAAGGGCCCTGTACTCCCCCACCTCCTCCTCCCTCTCGCCAGGATTCGCAGATCAGATTATTTAAATAATTTACCTGGCAAGTTTAATACTAAGCCATAAAGCGTTTCTAAGAACAACAGATGCGTATTGTTTCACAAATTCATAATAAGAGCCAACCTTCTAGGAACCTGTTGAATACTTTTTTATGCAAACATGTCAACAAAGCTCGTAAAATATGAAGTTTAATTAGAAACCTGAATAACAACTTGGCCTTTTTCCCAATTTAGGTAATGCTTCATATGCATTTTTCATAAAACGGGTGAATATTTATATTTCTACTGTCTTGCTAGGGCTAGATGAAGTTTTACCGTTAGTGATTACAATTGTAGCATCAACAAATGCACAGAATTGTATGCTTAAGATTATATCACCAATAATTGATTTTAAAATGAATATTTTAGAACAATTAAAAACATGTTTTTATTATTAAAAACTATTAAAAACTAGTGATATAGGCCTATCGACATATTGATATATCGGTTCCCAAATTGTGGAAAAAGTTGGCCCGGCATTACTTGCTGAATTTAAGTTAAGAGCTGAATCAATTAGTTAATGCACTTCGCTAACAAAGAAAATATCGGTGAACAAGTTTTTATTTAAATTTGTCGATATTTTTGATTTTATACTAAAACGAAAGTCAGTTTAGAAGAATTAAAAATGCTGAGGGTCTGATTCAAAACCACGATATTTAATCATTTAATTATTTAATTATTAATTATTAAGTCGCCGAGTTCATGCATAGGATTTATTTATGCATAATTTTTGATTTCTGATGGCAAAAAGATGGTTTGTACACAAAAGAGCCATATGCCTACATTTGTGAGGGTCATTAAATATTTTACGAAATTGAATTGTTTGACAAAGGCACAGAAATATCAACATTTGAGGATAGTTCCTACTCAGTATATTTATGGTCATGCATTGATTTTATTCATTTTATAAAGTATGCGCATTTGTTTTGGGAATCCACTCAGTTAACATTGAGGGTACTACTAAGCATCTCTTGGATCTGCAGTTTTTGGACTCCTTATTTTACCTATGTACACGTATTTTAACATCTAATCAATAAATCAAGAATCTATTATGAAATAAGCCATATATTTCCATTATTGTAACAGCGAAAACACATGGCACAATATAAATTTACAAATTTCATTATGGTCATATTATAGATACAAGGAATACGTGTACAAAATCGAATCTTTTGGAATAGAAAAAAATAAATAGGCGAGATCTGCTGAATATCAAGCTAATTCTTGTTGCATTTATTACCATATTTCTGCTTACCAAAAAAAAACGTTAGCATGCCACTTGGAGGTACATGTACATATAATAGGCAATTTTGTATTGCTAAATTACTAATCTTTTTGCCAGGATCAATAGCCTAATTAACTGAGATGGATTACCCGTTCTCCTAACCAGCTTGATCCAATTAATTTATGTCCAAGGCTATCGAAATTTCTCTCTCTAAATACACTGTATGTTATCTTTGTCATCTTATGAAGCCTAACAAGCGTGTCATCATCCATCTCTGCTTTTCATCAATTCTAGCCTTTCAGAATCATGATTTGTGGAAAAAAAATATTTGGACGAGTGTCAGTAAATCAAAACCATCCGAATTTTAAGCTCATTATATGACGCGTTGAATGACGCCAATGTTTTAAAATTTAAACTGATAACAAGCATGCTTTTATCAAAAGTATAAATTGAAATGAAGTGACCGTAGTTCCGCTGCACTTTAAAAAAATTTCAAGAAGCGCTCTAGTAAGCTATTTTCTCCAAATAAAATTCAAATAGAAATACATGTACATACATAAAACACCCAAAAATTCAACAATGTAGCCTATTGTTCAGTTAAATCTAAAAACTGAAAAATATGGGGAAATGTGGGGAATATGGTACATCTGGTGACAGCATGTGATGTGAGAAGGTTACTGTTGTTTTCCTGGAGTGGAACAAACTCCATAAATGTTACTATCACAATTTGCCAATTCTCATTTTATTGTCGGCCCCCTGCAGTCAATTTCAGCAGGGACTTTCAAGGACATTACGTCATGAATAAATACCGATTTTCATTGAACTAGGATTAGCAACATGCAGATTTTTCTGATAAAGATTTCCAGTACATCTATAATGTCAATCCAGAAAATGTGTAGCCCTGACCCGCATGCATCAGGACGGCATAAGCCCAATATGGTTTCAACTTACAGGCTCGAAAAGAAACTTCATCTTCTCCTTCATGGATTTCTTTTAACTTCACGAAAAAGATCCCGGCTGAATTGAGATATCCGAAAATGGCACCGTTCAAGTAAAACGATGCTGCACACACGAGCCATGCTCTCAGGCCTCCATCAGGAGGAGGCCGGGTCTCAAGCTCAGCATCTTCTTGGAATTTCTGTCGATTTGGCACGGCTATTATCACCGCTGGCTTCTCACCGTGTTTCGCAGTCAGTGGTTCAATGACTTCGGCATGCTCCTCTGGGTTCGTCATGGTAAAGGTGTTCTCCTGTTCCAGATAGTACGTTGTCTGAGAACGGCAATAGTTGTTTAGTTGAGGTGCACGTTCGATCCTTATTAGGCCTAAAAAGCGCGTCTGTATTGCGAGGGAAGCAGAAAGCGAGTGAGGGTCAGTCCTGCACGTAGCGTACCCTCGTACCACGTACACAAGGACTCCACGTGCATCCTGGAGATCGGTTAATCGAAGCTTATTTCTCGAACCAAACTTGCCACATTTTAGATGGTAATCTTGTCAGTCGCCATGGCATGTGGTGTTGATGGTGGCCTTGGCAACAAGTACTGTATAATTTTAGCAGCTGAATGAATTATTGACTGCCAATTCGACCAAATTCGCTCGATGGTGTTTCCAGAATCAGGCTAATAAATTGGAAAAATGACAGTGTTTCGGTCGGGCGCGTCATATCGTAACAAATGGCAGAAAATTAGCATTATTCCGAGCAAATTGCGTAAGTAATTATTTTGAGCTACGCAGTGCGCACGGAAAAGCAACGGAGAAGCGGAGGTGGGATAATTTACTGGGGAACTGCCTGAATCTGCGTTGCCATGGCGACGGAGATGATATGGAAGGAGGTGATCACTGATAACGCTGATTTCAAAATCTGTGCTTTTCAGCCAGCGTGTGATCTTCATCGTTTTTCCATCAAGAAAATGTTAAAAATGCAACCCATGAATTCGCTGATTTGTCACTTTTATGTAACAATATAATTAGTGAATTTGTTAGGCGGGTTTTGAATGACGTTTTGGAACTGGACGTGAATGGCGGATATAGCCTCTCTAGTTGCAACACCACATTTAACAGATTCGAGCCCACTGGATCTCTTTCCATGGTGAATTTTTTTAATTCAATCAAACTTTGCACTGTAGTCCATATTTGATCAAGGATAACTATTGTGATTCGGGTTAGTAATGAGAATCTGCTGTAAAATGTATTTATAGAATTACAAGTGTTTGTTTTCCTACGTGACGTTAGTGTACTATACCTGAGAATTCTTTCCACTTACCTGTTTTAATAGATGGAGCTTGTCTAGAGTGGAGATTCTCTTTTTGCCTTGAGTTGAAACGAATAAATATTTTTCTGCTTGGCCTTCAGTTAACTTAAACTATTCTTGCTCAAATTAAAAAACAGGAAAAATCCATTGGTTTTTAATACCTTAAATCTCTCCACATGATGTTCACGTGAGCATTTGTAATAAATTAATATGGTCACAAGTACCAGGTATTCAAGTTTTAATATTAAAGAAATCAAGGCTCAATCTCCTCCATTCCATATAAAGTATCAATTCTTAATTTTACTTAAAAACACTACCAATATTTTGTCGACTTATAGACATTATACAACAATGTTGGTGAAAAATGTTCTTTATTAAAAGTTTGATCATATTTCGCAGCCAGTTCAGACTTTTTTAAAAGTATAATACTGATAATGAGCAATACAAATGACGTTGGATGACAAAACTTCATTAAGTAGAATATAGGAATACGTCTGGTGATGTATAAACAAATTAAAAAGTATACCATGAACTAACATTACAAAAAATATGATCAATGAAATTCAGGTTCAAGTGTAATTAGTACATCAATTTACAGACATCAGTACCTATAACAAGAAATGCAGGTTGAAAGTTTAAGCAATTTTCCAATTAACATTTTCCAAAAAAACTAAGAAAACAGGTTACCATTGTTGAGATTTTACACTAATGGGTAACTTGCTTGGCTGGCAACTCCACATTGGTTATTTTTGTTTCTGGCCATTTTAATGTACCTAGATAAAAAGCCATAAAACTTACATTAGTTGAAATGACATTACTACCAACATCAATATACATGTAATAAAAATCACCCGTTAGATCCCCAGGTTTCTCCCCAGGAATTTTTGACGAGCCAGTATTCTCCTCCTGTTTGTTCCTCTCCATATCCTACCACCTGTGGGAAGAAATCGTTATCATAAACCTAGTTGAATGGATGGATTCTGTATAAAGTTTCCATACATCTTTGAATGTTTGTTTAAAATTTTCACAAGTCTCTAGAATTATAGTTTCTAAAGATATTCATTAGAATCATATTTGCTGTGATTCAAAAGGTCCTATAGATAAATCAATACAATTGTTCCTGCAAGTGTAATATGAATACAAGTTTACAAAAATAGATTGATAATTCATATTAATTTCTTCAATATGTTGGTTTGTACTCGTAATTACCAAGACTCCATGGTCCAATTCTGTTGAACTGCAATGTGGTTCATAGTAAACACCTGAAGTATAGTAATGAATTTTCACACTCAGATTAATGATATCACAAGCATATCACAAATTTGGCAATACAATTTTTCTTACCTTCAGAATAGAACTGAAAAGATTCATGCCCCGCATCAATAGCCACTGAGATAGGTCCAATAGTAGCTACAGCTTCTTTTAATTTATTCTCATCGTTTGCTGGCAAATCCACATACCCAGTAACAGTCGCTCCAACTGTTTTTGCATCAAATTTGCAATGACCTTCCTTTAAAATCGAGTAGCAGAAGAAAACAATGTAAGCAAAGAATTGTAATTTTTCAAATAAATGAAAACTATTCAATTTAAAGTATTTGCTGCATTGCTATCACTACCCATAGCTTACAATTATCTTTGAACCTTGGCTATTGCCATGATGTTATCTAATAAAAACAGATTCAACTTGCAGTCTTTTCGTTTTTTCATCTACTGTCACTGCTAGTAACCAATTAAGAATGTCATGTGGCACAATAAAACATGCTTTTGTTGACTATAAAGTTTGCTATTGGATTAATAAATACATTATCATAATAAATAAATACCACTGCATTGTATGGGTACGACTTTTCTGTGCTGATACCTTAAAAAGTTAAAATGTATGTTAATGAAAATGGAAAGGCTCTAAAGTTGACCTAATGACAGTTACATGTAAGTTCATTTTTACCTCCATTGTCTTTAACAAATTGGAATGCATTGTCCATCAATCCACCATTGCACCCTTCATTTCCATACTTGGTTGAGCAGTCTACCAAACACTGTTCGCTAAGAGAGACAAGCTTTCCAGTCTTTTTAAAATGCTGACCTTCTATGGAGCCAGTCTGATTAAATAAAATATTTTATAATGACCGAGAGATTAGCTTTTAATTGAACAGCAATTTTAATGGGTTTACTTACAGTACTAAATGCCCAGCATGAACCGCACTGCCCTTGGTTCTTCACAGGGGTCACGTAACCTTGTGCTGTCCAGTTGACGCTGGTTGGCACGGCGATATTTGTTGGGCTAAGATAGGTTGTACCCTGGACTCTCGACTTATTCGTAAACTGATAACCATTCATCATTCTCATAAATTCGTGATTCAACTGATACATTAATGAGAAATCTAATTAGCAATTGCAGTGTTACACCTGGTTTCAAATACAAGTTACTATTTTACCAGGTCTCCGAATTCATTCATTTTGAGTTTATAAGAAACTTGTCCTTTTTCATACATCTGGTTGTGTAATGCAATCTTGTGTTTATTTTCATTGAAAATCTTCATGCGGAATTTTTCCTCAGTCAAATCATTGTATTGTTTTCCTAGTATAAGATTACCAAGAGGTCAGTGTTGGCATAAACATCATTCATAAGATTTCCCTCAGTTAAACTTACCAGTTTGCAGCTTGTACAACTGCCATTCTTCCAACACACATTCAAAAAATGAAACTGCATTTGCTGCCACCAAACAACAAGCAAACACAACTAAAATCTTCATTCTTAATATCTTCAGTGAGTTTCACTAGCTTTATCCTTTAAAAAGAAAAAAAATAACACGTGATACTTGGATCAATGTCAAACGGTCAACACATTTAAATACAGAGCTCTTTAAGCAATGGTTAAAAGTTCAAAAGTACATAAAGTCCATCAGATAGTAAAATGTGGATCTAATTTCTTTTGAACATATTGAAAATGTAAAGATGGTTACGAACTAAAAGATAAACAGGGAAGAAGAGGCTCGCAAGAAACTGATGTTTGGAACTTTGTTTTAATATCAGGAAGTTTATAGATTATGCATGTAATGTATGTAGGCTTGCTGATTAGTTTTATTTATGAGAAATTCGCTTTTACATAATTTTTTTAATTTAATATGCTGTATTAGTTTTTAAACAGTTTGTATTTATATCACATGTAGTTTTTTTGTGATTATTTGGGAACTAAAATATACCAAAAATCAATTTCAAAGAAAATATTTTTTTGTTCGTAGAAATCACAAGACTGAATAGGGACACCTTATTACTATTAAGAAACCTTTTTAATACCAAAGTTGACTTTTCACAAACTGTTGCACAAGAGTTAGCACATGACTAATGATTACTTGGTCCAACCCTGTCCATAGACAGTCTAGCCTCAATGAACATAACCTCCCTAACCATTGCATAGCCAATCTACGATATTTCTGGCGTATTTTATCGCAACTTGGTTATTGTAAATTCCATCGTTGTCAACCAGTTTTCTCTAAAAAATACATAACAGAATTGTAATAAACCTGAGGACCTGATAGAATTAGTAATCAGATCCTAAACTTAACTCTAGCCTCCTACAGGAAATGATTCAAATACGCCCGTTCCTGGCCTTGGTAAAACAAGATTATGCCATGAACCCTGATTTATGCCGCTTAATTTTTTTTCCCTGAACATTATACAGGGACGATTTCGCCAATGGCGTAGCCTATATCTTTCTGAAACTTGATCTATTATCTTCACTTGGGTTTCTATAAGATCTGTCGTCCTTATACGTGTACCTAAACTCAAGCGTGGCAAAGAATCATTTAGAAAGAAAACTGATGCTAACGGAAGAAATATCCTATGATATATTGGTCCGCAATGAGAAGCACGTGCCTCTGTTACTAAACTTTCATATTATCATAATAAAGTTAAAAAAGCAAATCAACCACCTCCATCATCAAACTAAACGTTATTCGGTCGTATGCCTTATAAGTACATGACTTACCAACTGTTAATTGTGAGCGTCCAACTTCGACTTGATGCCTCCGAAATTACTAAATCATATGAAAATCAAACTGAGATCCCAGTGCTTTAGTTCAAAATCCTTATGCTAGTCACATGATAAAATAACGAGTGCTAGTCATGTGATTCCTGTTGCAAACCATTGATTGCTCCATCCTTGCATCATTCTTGGCGTGACCTTCCTTCCGCGCTCATTGGTCATTGCCCCAGAAAGGGCAAAGATTCCCAGGAGACGATCTGATAACCGATAGCACTGCTTATCGGCGGGACTTTTGAAACATATTTCACACAATAATTGGGGTTATAGAAGGAAGCCCCCAGTGTTCATCCGTTATCACTATACAGTGTTCATGTATCTTACAAAGTCCGATTTCGAAGTAAGAGTAGCTTTTAATTTTGGAAAACGTGCGTCTTTCGATGTCAGAGCCAAAGATTGTTTTCTGATAAATCAGCTATCGTTTCGTTTATTGACTAATTATTCAAAAATGACCCTTGGTGTAGATGTTGAAAGTTCACCCCAAACACATTGTCACCGGCGGTAATTTTTTTTTATTCGAAATGTATTTTAATAAACGATTAAGCGGCCCAACCTTCTGTAATTTAAAACTGATTTTATTTCGGTGTGTAACTCAGGTGTGTAAACTCAAACATCACAGCTTCTGCGCTTACGATGCTCCAATTCCGTACATCGAATCAGTAGCAATACCGCAGTTATTGTCACGATTACGGGCCATGTTGAAATATCCTGGGGGAAAAAAAGAATTGCGGCCATTAGAATTTAAATGTTCGTGTACCCACCTAGGAATGCCTCCCCTAACTACGGAATTTGATTCGAAATTAGCATACCGTCCTCGCCCCAGGATGTTCCCCAACTGAAATACAGAAATTGTTCGATGTCAGCTTTTCAATTTTACATACCCATAGGCCTATCTGAAGAAATAATGTCTTAGTTACCTGTTCTTAATTATCCAGAAATCGTTGCCATCACTATCTGTACCATAACCAACCTACATTGACAAAAAACCCAATTATTTAGGATCCTACTGATGCAGTTTAGGTGTTTCAAAACTAAACGATCAATGACTTACTGCTAGGACACCGTGATCCAACTCGAAGAAACCATTCTTGCAGAGAGGGTCATAGTAGATACCTACATGTATATTGGACGATGACAACAAATTAGTGTCAAGATTCCTCATTCTTCGTCGCAAGTACATGTATGATGATGGTTGCTACTTTATTTTAACGAAATGGAAAGATACCCACCGCTTTTGTACAACTGAAAGGTTTCCTTGGAGGCGTCCATGCTTACAGAGATAGGACCAACGGTGGCTACAGCATCTAGCTGCACTGATTCGTCTCCTCTTGGAAGAATCGAAATGTAACCTGTTACAGAAGCAGCATTGTTGGCGGCGTCATATCTGCAAACACCATCCTGTAAGAAATAAGCAGTGATCAAAAAGCATCACTTTTTTTCCATTTTTGAAAGATAAATTTCGATATTTTTAAAATGGTGCGTTTGCTCATTTACAAAATGAAACAATTGTACAGTGGGCAGTTTGATAAGGAAGTGGATGAATATAGTATTACATATATACCGAATTTTACTACCATACTCTATTGCTGGTAGATTTAATTTCTGTAACTGGTCGGTAAGCATAAATACAATGAAACCGAGGCAAAATAGCTTATCAAAAAGCAATTTTTTAATTTTATCTCTTTGAAATATTGTCTAATATTTATGTGAAATATCGTTTTTTTATTCGTTGGGATCCTATTTACATGCATATAGGTATATGGCCGATACCAACCAGACTTTAATTTTCAGAAGAAGAAAAATCTTTGTCATGAGAAAAGCATTTGTAGTGTTTTAATAAGGAAGCTTTGTGGAGTTCAGTGCTCAATGTTTTTATGACTTAATTTTTTTACCGAATATTATTAGTCTCTGAAGGAACTAACATCGGTTTTCTTTTCAATTTTGAATTCGTGGTGAGAATTGTTCAAATCCATTTGCAAGTCGGCTAATTCACACAGTCTGAGAATATCAGGTGTTTTCAAATTTAAAATAGAGATATTTACCCTTTCTTGATATGGATAAGACTCTTCGGTATCAATTCCTGGATTTTTTTGGGGGAGAAAATGAAGTTATTTTGTAAACATGTATATAAGAACTGATTGCATCAACTTTAACCGCAGATAACTTCAAATTCTTTATTCACCTTTGTTGTCAGCCACGTATTGGAAAGCATATTCTTGATATCCTCCACCACATCCAGCGTTTCCGTAATCATAGGTGCAGTCCATTAAATTCTGTTCACTGAGTTCAATAAGGTCTCCAGTGGCGTTGAAGTGGGACCCTTCAATGGCACCAGTCTATTAAAAAACGGCTTTGTAAAAATCGGAACACGCAATCCAATTTGTCATCGGACACATGGTTATAAACGTCCACACTCACAGTACTGAAAGCCCAGCAGCTGCCGCAATTTCCTTGATCCTTGACTCGTGTAACGTAACCACTTTCTCTCCAATCAATTGAGTCGGGTGCTTTGTAACCAACAGGTTTCACAAACATTCCCTTAGCGTGATTTACGAAACGTTTCATGCTGGAACGCTTAGCGGGCAGGATCGTGGCCAGAAACTCTTCATGAGTCTACAGGTGGAAATAACGAATTGTGATTTGGGAAAAAATATCCTCAGTCAAGTATTAGAACTTGAAACATGGTTTTATGCTCTCCCAGAAAAATTGTACCGATTCAATACTGATTCAAACCAATACAACATCTTATATTTGACCAATAGTTACGCTGTTATACGCAATTTGATAAGCCTTATGGTAATTGGAAAATTGTATGAGCAAATAGGATCTTTAATATTTTACATCATTCGCTAGTTGTGATATATTTCTTATATGAATGCAACATAAAAATAACACGTAGAACACTTTTACGACATGTTAAAAGTATGTTATTTAAATTTTCCATATAATCGGTACATGTAAATAGTTTTCAATTCTTATTGAATGCCTTGAATATTTTGCAAACCCAGATCCAGGATATTTTTAAAATAAAAGAAATAATTTTCGTAAATCTTGTTGTTGAAGAAAAAGGAATACGGATAATATAGCATGGAGACTTATTACAATAGTTAAATGGTGTTATCTTGTACATTTCTTCAATGGCTTTTTTTAAATGTTATTGATATTTATTGTTTTTTACCCAATCGGCAAATTTGTTTGTTCCCATCGTGAAGGTAACCTCTCCTTTATCAAACTTGGCATTGTGCTCTTCAATTTTCTGGAGGTTTTTGAAGAAGATCTCCATTCGGTTTCTGTCTTCCAGTGCAGTTTTGTAAGATTTACCTGTATGATTCAAAGTAACGATTTTTATCACTGATGTTTATATGTTTGTAATTCTGCTAATTAACAACCAGGTATGTCTAAATAGCGGTACCATAAGTAGTCTTGAAATTTTCCCAAAGTTCACGTCGTAAATTGGCTGAAGTCGCTGCAGAAACAGCCACAACAACGGCGCACAGCAGAAGAAGTACCCTCATTTTGACTTAGAATTTATCTGAAATTGATAGTATTGAACATTTAAATTTCTGTTACATTGTTTATATAGTGGTGCGTTTATTTGTTCACCGTTAAAATGAGGGTGAGCAGAAATATGTATGTCTTAAAGTACAATTGTTTAGAAAAAATTGAGTGCATTATGCACAATTCCAAGCAATGATACACATGTACCACAAATACACCATTGGAAGTGTAATATTGACTATTTTCACTAGGTGTTTAAAATCAGCATGGACGGAAATTTGGCTACATACAGATTATGTAAAAATATTTGACTAATTCTCTTTCTTACATGCCCATGCCTCCAATTATTTTGCAGACACATTTTTTTTTTCTTTTTTAAGAAGTCATAGTAAACAGATAAGATGGTCTGCAGCCTGTAGAGACTGTCGTCAACACTTCTTTTTGACAAGAACGGGAAGAGTTTAAAATTCACTTCCCGAAAAAATTGTTGGGTCACCTACGTATGTAGTATTTAATAATCGTCTAAATGAAATTGACTTTTCAGAAAATTGTAGGTAGTTTGAAATATTTTTTAAGTATTTCTTATCTGCCTTTATTTAGTTGTTGGTATTGTGTATTATTTTGCGTATTGTAATGTGACAGGGTATACGTAAGTGTTGTTCGCAACCTTTATATTCCTTTTTCTCTATAATGGAATAAATGTATTATTTATTTATTTATTTAATGTTTCCGGCAAGGAAAAAATATTATGTCCAAAGGGAACGATTGCAACATTTCCAAACCAAGTTGCCCTTTTGGGGGCATTGCAGATAAGGTCTTTATCATTTCTGCAAAGATCTCTTTGATCGTTGGAACGACCAAAGAGCTGTTGAAATTGGGTTATTTGCAAATGGAAAAGGCCGTGACCGATAGGAAAGGGATTTGGGAATGGTCTTCAGTACGTTTCCAAATACTATACATGTAGGCCTATCTAGAACCGGCATAGGAAGTTCATAACATAATTTTAATGTGACTCTAACACCATTCTAGTGTGGTTCCATAGCAAGGGTCAAAGTGATCGTGTGATATTCTTCGATCGAATTGTGTCAAAATGTTATTCACACACGATAACCCTTGATCATCATACAATTTTGTTAAACAAATACACGGTATTAACAAATTTGAATATAGGCTATATTATACAAAATTTGTAAATACATTTTAAAAATACAATCATTTGTATTTATTGAAACTAACAATATTTCATTCTGTTATTGTGGTATCGAACAAATTACATAGGATATTTAGTTGATAACTTGGGTTTTGCTAGTTTTGAATTTTGGCCCGAGTTTTATGGAAACTTGCAAGACTTAATTTAGACGGTACTGGTTTATTTTATTTAATAGCTACTAATAAAAGGAGGCAATCTTTTTTAAAAAAATAATTTTTCATTTCAGTTTCTGAATAATTAAATCTAGCACTTCCTGCACGCTGCACATTCAATTCGTTTTGTCCTTATGATTGTCGGTTGTGTATTTTTGTGTTCACAAAGTTTGTAATGCTGGACGTAAATCATCAAAATGTAATATTTCATTTAGTGTTCATATTGGATAAACTGAATTTTCTAATTTAAATATTAGTCTGTACTTTTTCCATCTGTTATGACATTGTTATTTGAATTTTATCATATGGTGATAGCTTTATTTATATTTTGCAAAATTATCTTTTACAAGGTCTGATGCGTATGAGAATTTACCGGAATAGATTATTTTGGAGGAATGATATGTCCCATACAGCTTTATCTATAGATATATAATTGTTCTATTTAAAATTGCTTAAAAGATAAAATAAATAAATTCTAAATTAAACAATTAAGTATTAGTCATATCAAAGATAAAATATGTTGATGGTTACTATTTTACCATTAGTCAGGGTGTCTGGCCACCAGGAAAACCTGGGAATGTCAGGGAAATTTATCTCGCGTCTGGCAGTTTTTACCTTTGCTTAGACATTTATTTAAATTACTCAGTGTTAACATACTCCATATTTTCAGCACTTTTCATTTTACGAAATTTTTCGCCTACGGCGTTCCATAACATAATAATTCACAGTGAAATAAGGAAAAAATCCATAATTTGTGAAAAATGTATTATTATTATTATAACTTTTTTCTGACTTTGTCAGAAGAGAATGTGTTCTATACAGTAATACTAATTTAAAAAATTTCTAAGAGGGGCAAAAGGACATTTTTAAAAGTAAACTATCACTTTAAAATTTAGCGATTTTGCTGATTTCACACCATTTTTAATTTTTTAAACGATCGAATTTTAAAAAAAATTATTGAAAGCCTTACTTATTTTAACCTGATTTTTGGCAGAAGTGAATGTTTTCTATAGAATAATACTTTTAGTTGTTTCATTCACACAATATAAAAATGTGTTGAACAAAAATTTAAAACAAAACAATTATAAAACTAGGATTTTGAGAAAAAAACATTTTGTGCAAAGATCAGACAATAATTCGGCATTGTGATAGTTATTACTGTATTTAAATGTAAAGAATCTAGCCATGTCCTATATAGTTATATTTCAAGTTCTTTATTCACCATACATGATACTCTTTTCTCAAAGTTTGTATGATGATAAAATGATAACCACTAATATACATTGGTTTAATAAGCACGTAATTCTTTGTGCGCTGATAGTTTTATGACGTTTTTCGACAGTTATGCGGAAAATATTTTTTATCTTAATTAAATTTGAAATTAATCCCATTCTGAGGTTCAGGTTGAAAAATAAAGTTGTTAACTTACGACATTCATGTTTCTTTTTCTTATTATTGGTTTGTTAAATTGGATATAATTATACATATAAACTGTACGTATCGTATCAAACATTGCGAAAATGCATAAAATAATTTAACTACTCTTTAACTTAATTTTCACTGTTACATTGTTAGTATTACTCATTTCTGATGATCAGAATTATATTCTTATTGTAATGAAACTTACCAAGCTGGAGAATGACCGCCACATTGACTGTGAGAGCATTGTAATCGTCTTTTATATCTTATTAATATCGCGTTATCTTAGGAAAAACGTGAACAGGTAATGTTTAACTGGCATCTGATTTAATCAATATCCTGCATGAAGTAATTGGAGTTGATCGATGCACTAAAACAAAAAATACGGCGCAACTGATAACGATAAGCAATTTCAGAACAGTAATGCGTCTTAAATTTACTTTTACTGCACCTTTAGCTGATAAAAAAAGTCACCCACGGGTTCGCATTTGTTTATTTTTATATCTTCGTAATTTCTAATTAAGTTCAAATCACTGCAAATGATTCAATCGTCTTTTTCCAAATAGTATTTATCTAATAAACGTCTACCTTTCATGAACGATTTTTAAATTAAATGGATCGGTTTGGCAACAGATTCACATTTCTTGCATTTCAGAAATGTGACTGACAAAATCACATAAGTCATTATGCTAAAGACTTATGTAGCACATGCGTCTTCGTGGCAGCCGTCTTGACTCTGGAGATCAGGATGCCATTCCACACGGAGACATTCGTTTCATTGAAAGATTTTCAACTAATGGCACGACTTAAATGGATAGATGTTTTAATATGGGTAACGATATGCATGGTTTAATAATAAATTACTGATTGCAAGTATTTAATTTTATTTCATCATCCTAGGTATTTAATTAATACTTGATGGTAACTAACTTCCTTTTTACACGGATAATACTTATCATGGATTGAAAGATCTTTGATCAGCGATTAAATTATTCCCGATTTGGGGTAACAATTGCATTTAGTCCCTGATAAATCACATCAAACGTATTCTGGTTAAATTACAATTTGGGGTGAGACTAGATATAGAGCATGATATCGAGACAATGTAATTGATAATACGCTGGCGTTTTATTTACGGTGTATAATCAAGATACCGTATCAAGAGGATATTTTTTGACCATGCAAACGTAAAGTTGGTTGAATTTAGCAGTGGCTTACCGTCCAATCTTTAGATTGTGTTAGAACCGTTCCATGCCAGATATTGTTATCTAGTGCCACTGCCTTGTTGATATTTTAAATAGTCATCTCCCATGCTCTCGTTTCACTCGGGGAAAAAATGCTGTAACTCCAGTCCCAAATGTTTTAGGAAGTTTTACTTAACCAAATACTTTCATTAAAAAATGAGCCGTCTTTATAAACAATGAAAACACTACACTTTCAGCAATACGTCATTTAGTGTAAATTTAAATTGTACTTTTTTCGTCCTGTTCACAAGTGAAACAAAATTGAAGCCTGAGTGATATTAATAACGTGACGGCACGGTGTCAGCACCACGATGCAAAATCAATCATTACACCGGGAAAGCGTCAACATTTTGTGTGCATTCATACGTGCGTGATGTGCGTGTCGTTTATGCTTATGAATATATTTATTTAGGGCGACGATTTTGACCGAATATCTCATTCTATTTAAGGAATCTTATATTTTCTGTTTAGTGGATTATCGATAATTACAAATTTCCAATGCAAATCATTTAAACATTTTTCGTAATAAGCAAGATTGTGCTCATGCTAGGCATTTAAGTTTTTGTCGATAAATGTACACTGAGAATAATATCCATTTCGTTTCATACATTTGTTATTTTTAGCTACATGTACAACTTGTATATCGGAATTATGACATCTATTTTGTCAGACTCTTAAATACATGCACCTTTAAATTTAATGCAGAAGTAGGATGTAATAGTTCCTCCTTGCATTTCTAAGAAATACTGTATATTAGGTGTTCTGGTTGATTTGAAATGATTGAATTGATTGAAAGTCGATGCAATCACACGCCTTACAAAAATAATCAATTAGTTTAATAATGAAGGGCCACAGAAAGATTCTTACAGATTATCTACAGAACAATAATTAGTTCGACTGGCAGAATCCAATCACCAAACAGTTTTCGTCATTACGAACTATTGCCGATGCCTTCTTTTAACAAGCCCTTGTCTCTCGTGGTCCATGTCCTTTACTATATCCTTTACGTTAGTTTACTATTGGATAACTTGCTGCACTGGCAACTCCGCAATTATTGTTTCGGTTACGTGCCATTTTTATGTAACCCTGTTGAGTAGATAAAAATTTGAGGATACAGACTATGACGGGCGTATTTGCGGCTGCTACAGATTAATCTGGCTTTAAAAACTCGCCTGTAAACCCCAGTTTTTTCCCCAGGAGTTCTTGACGAGCCAGTAGTCATCATCATGTTCATTGCCATAGCCCACAATTAGCATCCCATGGCTTAGTATATTGCTGCTGCATTCTGGTTCATAGTAGACACCTGAAAATCGAATATGAGATTCATGTCATGCTCACGAAATAATATCGATTCTAACTCTTTATGTGAACTTACCACTGGTGTAGAACTGAAAGGACATTTCGCTAGCATCAACGGCAACCGAAACAGGTCCTATAGTTGCTACCGCTTGTTTCAATGCGTTTTCATCTCCACAAGGTATATCCACATATCCGGTGCAGTTCCCTCCAATGTTGGAAGCATCGTACTTGCATTCACCTAACTGAATAGACACGTCGTGATGATTGCAAGCGAATTATTTGTATCAGTGAAAGTGTACATTCTAATTCTTCATGATACAGTTCAAACCATACATTTCATTTGGCTCGTATTAAACCTGGGTTCAACTTCCCTACTATTCGCCCTATTTTCATACCGAAAAGGGAGGGAAAGTGTGTTCAAAATGAACGAGACAATATTCTCAACCTACATTACAAAGTATTTGGTCGTCCCAGTTACAGTGGACGTTGTAGTTTTAATTTGCAAAGTTTTTAGACACAAATGCACATAAATACATGTTAAAATATACTATAAGTCATTGTGTAATGCGTAGTTTGGGTGCATGTATTTTTTGCCACATGAATCGACATTTGGAACAGTGTATATTATGTCTCGAAATATATTTTTGACTTTTAAATTGAAGATTGAAATGGGCAATTACTGGGCACAAGTTTTTCAAAGTACATTGTCATGTAGATGATTTTTTGCTGCTGCGCTGCCATTCTTTGCATTATCCTTACGATTATAAACCAGAATGAGATATGTTAATCTTAAGTTCAAAAATAAGGTGAAAATAATAAATAAAAATAATTAGAATGTCTGTAATTCGTCGAAAATCGAGGAATTTTTCTCGTTATGAGATTGTTACTGCGAATATTTTTTATTTAGGTATCGAATTTTCGTTCTTTCGAATAACTGCGTTCATCGACGCATGAATTGGTTGCACTTAATTCAATTCAGTTCAACTCAGCACCACACTGTTAGCAAGGATATGCTACATGGATTTTTATAAGGGAGTTATAATGCATTAACTCATTTTATTCTACATGTATAGATATCATCGCTTTGTTATAGACACCATCGTCATTTCAACTTGAATTTGTTAGGTAAGGGCCCAATCTCAGCTTAGATCCGAATAGACTGATACATAAGTGGATTGGAATGTAAGGGTTTACCCCCTATACCAAGTATAACGTGTAGCGCTTGACAAACGGATCTGGGTGGTCATAGGACTCCAAAGATATCCGATTAAGTTCGTCAACAAATCCAGGATGTAACCTGTTTGCATCTGTCAATCGCGACAATACTATCAATGATGGCCTTCAGGATATCGCATCAGCAGTGCAACAAAACATCGTCAAAATTTAAATCTTATTAACAGAGTTCCACGTGGACTTAAGTGGTAGTTTTTAATCAGTCATCATTATTGACTTTCGAAGATAAGTTCTGCATAGCATCACTTACCCTTTCCGTGTACGGATAAGAATCCTCGGTGTCTAAACCACCATTGTCCTTGACATAAACCAAGGCGTTATCCGTGTTACCTCCCTCACAGCCGGCATTGCCGTACGACAGTGAGCAGTCCACCAATTGTTGTTCACTCAAGGAAATCAACTGGCCAGTTTGAGCAAAGTGTTGTCCTTCGAGGGATCCTGTCTTAAACAAGAGTGGCCTATTAAACTAGTTTGAGGATGATTGAAACGGGTTGTGGATGACTCCCAAACATACATGTAATTTCCAGAACGTAACAAACGAAAATCGAAATGGAAATACATATTGCGTATACTTACTGCACTGAAAGCCCAACAACAACCACAATCGCCCTGGTTTTTTACTTCTGTTACATAACCGTAGTCTCGCCAGTCAATCGAGTTTGGAAGATCGTCGTGTGGCTGTTGAATGTAGGTGTTCGGTTTATTCGTGGCGCATCTTATTGGATGGGTTCGACGGTATTTGTTCATCAATGAATCGAATTCTTGATTTGTCTATTTCAAATTTTAAAATTGACATTATTTCTATTAGTTGATTTTCTGTATAGGTTGCATTCCTGGAACGTCCATTGCCATACAAGCCACACAGGCTTCAAAACGTAACTTACTAAATCTCCGAATTGATTGATGTCCATCCTGAACGTTGTTTTTCCTAGCTCGAAGAAACTGTTGTGGTTCCTGATTTTCTCTTTGTTGTCCAAATAAATTAAGTGACGGTATTCATCTTCGATCGGAGGGTAATGTTTATCTGGTTGATAAAAAACATGAATAAATCTGCCTCCTGCACTGTAAACAACGTGAAACAGATATACCATATGTGTATATATATATATTGTTGTAATTCCATCTTTTACCGTACTTCTTCTTGAATTCTTCCCATTGCCAGTCCATCGGAATAGCGATCGGAATTGCCATAAATAAAGTATATACTGTTAACAGCCTCATGTTTAAAACTAAGGCATCCACCCTGCCTGAGAGTTGTCTGTAAATTAGATAATTGAATAAGCACTAGACGTTTGAAAAACTCAGGATTGTTGTGGCTGATGCATTTTGGTTTACCCCTATGTGCAATTCACCTTGAAATAAATAACAGATGGAGGAATCGTTTAGTCCCAAAAACCATTAAATCATAATATATTTAGTGATAAATGCATGAATGAATTTAGTAAGAACAGTTCAGCAAGGAACGGTAACTATACCTTAAATGTGGATAATCGGAACGTTGGAAAATCTTTTGTAAAGGACCTGAACCACTCATTTGTAAACTAATTTGTACGACAAATTGTAGTTGCTATCAGGTGACTAAAGTTATCACCAATGTATGCGATAAAATTTAATATTTTTTTTTCAAGATCAATGTTCCACTTTGTCGTATCAGTTTTATGAACTGTGAAAGTTGTATAGGACGTCATGAAAGGAGATAACTACATGAGAAATATGGCATTTTTAGCAAGAAAATCTCATTCTATCTAGTATGTCATTAGTCAAGGGTGGGAGGTGCCATGACCCCCTTAACCCCCCCTGGGTCCGCCTATGTTTAGCGTACTTTATTTTCATTGCATTTAATTTCGAGTACAGTGCGCTTTTTCATTGATCTTTTTTTCAATGAGCTTTTTCAATACAATAAACTTTATTCTTTTTAAAATAGATTATTGCTTATTTAGCACATACATGTAATTTATTTTTTGGTTTTGTCGTGGCGTGCAGAAAAGTGATAAAACATGATTTGCTGTATCTAGCGAATTTTAGCTAGTGCATTTTTTGTTTTAAAAAACTCGTATTTTGTTGTCGTTTTTCCGCGAAACGATTTCAAGTTTTAAATCGTAGTATTTCCTAAACTACACGTACGTTGAAAATCCCAAATTTTAATTTAGAAGACAAAGCGATTTTAAGTTTCAATTTTGGCCGATTTTGGCTGAAATAGGCACACACAATACGGCAAAATATAAGTTTTATATCCGTTTTCAACACTAACAGACGAACAACATGATCTATGTGTTAAGCAAATTCACCAAGGTTTCAAACTCTCACAATATAAAAAACAAACGTTGTTTATTTCCATTTTTTGACGAAAAGTATCGTTTGAAGAAGTCTTGTGTGCTAATTTAACAAATACAACGACTTTAAGTGTTAGCAATTTTTTCTCTATTCCGTTTAAAAACATAAAATGCAGATTCTTGTTAAAATAATTTATATTGCTGTATCTAGCGTATATGTCATCATATACAGTGAAACCTTGATAAATAGACACTGGGTTAAAGAGAAACCTTCAGGCATCCCAGACATCCCATAAATTCTATATTTCCAATTTTTTATCTAATTATCCTATATGGTCCTATATTTTATCAACATATCATTTTATGAAGTCATTATTTACGTTTTCTTAGATTTTGAGAAATTGTAGGTCTCATTTCTTCGTTCCTTTATTTCGTAATATTTCTAAGCAAATTTTGTTTAGGAACTTCTATTTAAGTACTTTTTTTTATCAAATTATACGGCAAAATCCATAATTTATAATTTAATTTTTCGAAATTGTTCACCTACGGCGTTCCTATGGTTAATGATGTCCAAATTTGTGCAGGATTTAATTCCAATTTTACATTAGGCGTTCCATTACTTGATATTCCTCAGCCATTTCTTATAAAAAATATGTGCCAAAATGCAGAATTTGCAATGAATTTTTGACAATTGTTTTCTGATAAATAGCTAGGAATTTTTTTAGAATTACTTTGAACATGTTACATAACGCCGCAGCAGTGACTGAAATTTAAAATAAATAGGATAATAATTTATCCAATATTTGATGAAAAATGTCTTATATTTCTTATATTTTTTCGATATTTTTTCGTAGAAAAATGACCGGGATATATTTTAATGGCAAATGTGTGATTGCTACTTATCCAGATTCGCCTGGGTTTCCTGAACTCGTGCTGATTCTCATTTAAAACTAACGACAGATTTTTATCTGTATTTCTGGGTATTTTTCAGGTTTTCCACTTACGCTTTCTCGTCATTTTCTTCGTTTTTTTTTTTCTCGAGATTTATTTTCTCTCGTTTTTACTACACTTTTTTCTCCAATTTTCGATAAAATTAGCCAAAAATTATTCTAAAAATATTGCAAAAACCCACATTTCGCAAAATTTGACCAATAATCTGCTAAACAAATATCACTTAGCTTAGCTAAGCGAAGAAGCATGCTAAAAATGTATCCCAACTCTAAATTTCGTCAAATTTTTCCAAGAATTGTGCTAAAAATTTGCGAAACCCCAAATTTCACAGTTTTGTCAGTAATTATTGCAAAGAACGTATCAGAATACCCTAAAGTTGGCCAACAATTATGGTAAAATATATCGCAAAACGCAACGTTTTGCCAAAATTCACTAAGAATTGTGCTAAAAAAATATTCCAAAAATCCTAAATTTGACGAAGAATTATCCTACAACTGCTACAATCGCTTTAACTTTGCTAAAAGTGAAGATTTGGAGAAATTTCGCCCTGTTATTCACGAAAACGTTACCACATGTTGTCTTTTTTTAAACATTTTTTCGCTTTCAAGTTGAAGTAGCAGATTCAAAGCACAGATTTTCGTTCAGCTCAGGAGGGCAACTGCTGAGAAGGGTGCTTGCAGACCTGGTGCACACCCGGAGCGGTAAGAACCCCTTAGGAGTTGGGATTGGTTGGGGTTCCCCATTGTGGGGGGCATCGACGGCCCTCCATACCTGAGCGTGTGGTCTGAGGATCATATTAACGAGCCTGGAGTGGGGTTGCCCCCACTTCAGGCATCAGCTTTGTAACTTTTTGGTGGCCAGATTTTTTCAAACGAGTTCAAATCCTGCGTGTGTTTATGATTTTTTTTTAAATTGTGAATTTTTTTAAACCAAAAAAATGATTTAGTGTTCAAATTAGCACTCAAAACCTAAATGCCTCAATTAAAGAATCAGATTGGAGTAACTTAAAACTATACTTTTAAGTGGATTCTCTTATTGCGCCAGTACTGATCATATTCTTGTGGTCAAAGAAACAAAAATAATTTGATACTCTTATTCCACAATTCCACTTCACTTTTCCCTATCTCCGCTTTGTTGTAGACCATACATATGTGGCATTTTTTAAACTATAAAAATGCAGTATATCCATGTCGTTGTTGCTGTTTTTGAGCTTTTTAAGGGTTTTAGGGACTTGTGAACGTTTAAGATCTCAACGCGACATCATCGGACCGGTCTATTGTGATTTTATGGGAGGTGAATCAGGTGATGGACAATGGGCAGCGACATTTTGCGGCCAATTCAAGGCCAGTGTCCAGCTGAGTGGACGTTGTTTTTTACTCCACAAGGACTTGGTGTAAGTCCCCTTTCTTTTTTATATTTTTTCTGTAATTTTAAGTTGCCTGTGAGTTGTGTATTGTCTCAACTTGAAAAATAAGTAATAAAGGGAGCTCTGGTTTTCAGTATTTTTACCTTTTTTTCTTGTAGTTTTGATTTATATAGTTCTCATTGCAAGTTTTTTTGCATGTTTTTCTTTTTTTCCTCTCGTGTATTGCTTATTTCTCAGCGTTTCACTAGTTTTCTCGCAAAATATTTCTACTGATTTTTTCATAAAGAATTCGAATGTACATTATTAGATTTTTCTTGACCCTTTCAGATTTAAGTTTCTAAAACATCAACATTTCAAATCGCTGCGACTTCCCAACTATCGCGAATTTCACGGAAATAACCACATATTCGTGCTCAACAGGGCCTATATTATCAAAATACGTAATTAAAGTACAAGTACGTCACCTGTAAGGAATTGCAAATGATATACCAAAGTTGTACTACATCATTGGTGGAAAACCATTCTTTAAGTAGGCCTTCTGATCGTGACGTGTACTCAATTTACAGGGTCTGTTCTCTTGTAGGAGTTTCACTACAAGTTATGAGCAAATTGCTATTACTAATACTTTAGTGGAAGACCCCATCTGAGTATCATGATTTAAATGGTATTCGTTGAAAATCTAAACTGAGGTTACCAAATGTTTTAAAAGACTTTATTTTTTTAAAAATTTCTCTTGCATTTTGGTTCTACTATTTTCTTTTCTTTCATTTTTCTTAAATTTTTACCAAAATTAATAATTCAAATTGTGGCAGATCATTATACTGCAATTAAATCAGTAATTTTAAGGTGTTATTTTTATAAATCTTACTAAGCAAATTCTGAATCTAATCGATTATTTGGTAAAACCTTTCAGACAGAACTCGTGCTAGTCTATTCTTTACGAACAATGCCAATTATCCGATGTTTAGTTATAAGTGAAGCTTTCGTTTATTTATTTAATAAACAAGACTACGAAATTCGCATATTAAAGAAAAAAATAATAACCCAAATTATTATTTTCATACATTACTTTACAATTTCTAGGATCTGTTAAGCCAACTGCTCAGGGAAAAACTGATTATGTTGTCAGGAACACTTAATTGGTGATAATATTTCTCAACCACTTCAAACAGCACTTATAATTAAATTATAATGAAAATCAGCGTTGAGCTGTGTTTTGTATGAGATAATTTCATATTTATTCACCGGCGTATTATTTTTGTTAAATGCAGGCATCCTATAAATCCTATACTTCCTATTTATCCTATATTTTCCTACATTTTAATCATTTTATAAACTCATTATTTACGTTTTCTTAGATTGTTGGTATCATTTCTTCTTGCTTTGAATTCATAATTTATAAGCAAATTTTGTATGGGAATTTGAGCCTTAACATTGCGTATTATAATCACGGGTCTATAAAAACGTATATTTTTCAGTACTTTTCTTTCGCGAATTATATGGCAAAATCCATAACTTTTAATTTCATTATTCGAAATTGTTCACCTACGGCGGTACAATAGTTAATGATATCTAAATTTATACAGAATTTAATTCCAAAAAAAGTTTTGTTCCTCAAATCGTTCCATAACTTGATATTTCCCAGTATTTTCCGAATGCATATGTGCCAAAATGCATACTTTGCGTTGAATGTTTGGCAATTTTTTTCCTGAAAAATAGTTGGGAATTTATATTTATAAATTATTTTCAAAATTTGTTAAACAATCGCTGCAGCAGTGAATAAAATTTAAAATGAATAAGCTAACAATTGATCTAATGTTTGTTTAAAAACATCCTATGTATTCTATATATTTTTAAAAAATGGCCAGGATATACAGTATGTATTTTTGGTTATTTAACATCGGTTCATGTTCGGTTCGAGAAAAATACAGGCTATTACCAGTCATTTCTGGTATATATTTCTGCTTTTATTTTTTTTCGTAATACTGGCACTAGTAAAGATCGATTATAATTATAAAGGTTGAAAATCGTTAAGCTCAGGAAGGCAGAAGGTCCAAAGCTGTCGATAAACGACAAAAAAACTGCAAGGAATGTAAAATTTATTGAACGAGATAAAGGTTATTTTAGAGATCTCGAACTGCTGTTCATTATTCTGCAAACTAATTTGCTCCAGCTAGTGTACCGTGGCCATAATCTGCATTGGAAGTTTGCAGCGAAATTTGGGCAAATTATTTGTTAAGTTCCAAAACTTAAAATTGACCAAAACTAAACTGCTGCGAATTTCGCTAAAAATAACTATATATTCGTGATTAGGACGTTTGCCACTATCGAAACCTGCACAAAAACAAGACAAAGAAATTGCCAAGGAATTGAAAAACGGCGAGGACAACCATATCCCCCTTACATTTTTTTTTAAAATTTTGAATTCTTTAATTCCTCTCATAATTTATTGAACCAAAAGTTTTTTTTAACCTCTCGACGTGCTAATCCTTATTCTGCAAACAGATTTGCTCTAGTACCCTTTTTATTTTAATTTTTTTTCCTTTTACCTGGTTTCTTTAATCTGTTTCCTTTTCTTTTGCCTGCTTACCTTTTTCCTTCTTTTCATTTGTCTTGTTTTCATTTTTCCTGTTTTTCTGTTTTCCTTTTTCCTGTTTTTCTGTATTCCTTTTTTGTTTTTTCCATGTGACTACTCTACTTTTTTTCCTGTTTTTCCTTTCTCCTTAGTCCTGTCTTTTTGTTTTCCTATGTCTTGATTTCCTTGTCTACATTTTTTTTCGCTTTATACTGTTTTTCCCCGTTATCTTTTCTATTTTTTTCTGTTTAATTCATTTCCTTTTTTATTTTATTACTATTTCTTATTTGTAAGATTCCATTCACTTACGACAACGCGGGGACCCCAGGTAATGGTGTCAAACTGTCACATTTATTCGGCAACATTTATAACAATACAGTTCTCCCAAGCACGGCTCGTCAGAATTTGCACAAACTCTGCCATAATACTTAAACTATTAAACTGGCCAGGCTTGACCATTGTCTGTGTGTGCCATAAAAGATCACCCAAAGAACATGGGCAAAACAATCCCCCATAAACACACAAGACTTCTTTGCGTCACAGTTTATTTGTGCATTGAACAAACGTTGCACTGGAGCATAGGCCTGTCTGGGGAACAGTCATATTTCACCTTTTCTAGACCTCATTTACCCTATTTTCCATTGTCATTTTCTTCATTTGCTCCATTTTCTTCATTTTTTAGACGTCATTTTCTCCATTTCCCAATGTCATTCTTTTTATTTTCCCATGACGTTTTCTTCATTTTATCCATTTTTCCATGTCATTTTCTTCCTTTTCCCTTGACATTTTCTTCATTCTCTCCATTTTTCCTTGTCAATTTATTCATTTTCTCCATTTTCCCTTGTCATTTTATTCATTTTCTCCATTGTCCCTTGTGATTTTATTCATTTTCTTCATTTTCCCTTGTCATTTTATTCATTTTATCCGTTTTCCCTTGTCATTTTATTCATTTTATCCATTTCAATTTGTCATTTTATTCAATTTATTAATTTTACCGTGTGATTTTATTCATTTTATCCATTTCCCTTGTCATTTTATTCAATTTATTCATTTTATTCATTTCCCTTGTCATTTTATTCAATTTATTCATTTTCCCATGTCATTTTATTTATTTTATCCATTTCCCTTGTCATTTTATTCAATTTATTCATTTTCCTTTGTCATTTTATTCATTTTATCCATTTCCCTTCTCATTTTATTCAATTTATTCATTTTCCCTTGTCATTTTATTCATTTTATCCATTTCACATTGTCATTTTATTCAATTTATTCATTTTATTTTGTCATTTTATTCATTTTCCCTAGTGATTTTATTCATTTTTCCTAGTCATTTTATTCATTTTATCTATTTTACCTTGTCATTTTATTCAATTTATTCATTTTACCTTGTGATTTAATCTATTTTATCAATTTCCCTTGTCATTTAATTCAATTTATTCATTTTCCCTTGTAATTTTATTCATTTTATTTATTTCTTTTGTCATTTTATTCAATTTATTCATTTTCCCTTGTCATTTTATTCATTTTATCCATTGCTCTTGTCATTTTATTCATTTTCTCCATTTCAATTTGTCATTTTTTTCAATTTATTCATTTTCTTTTGTCATTTTATTCATTATCCCTAGTGATTTTATTCAGTTTTCCTTGTCATTTTATTCATTTTTCCTTGTCATTTTATTCATTTTTCCTTGTCATTTTATTCATTTTATCCATTTTACCTTGTCATTATATTCATTTTATCCATTTCCCTTGTCATTTTTTAAAATTTATTTATTTTACCATGTCATTTTATTTATTTTATCCCTTTTGTCTTGACATTTTATTCATTTTATCCATTTTGCCTTGTCATTTTATCCATTTCCCTTGTCATTTTATTCAATTTATTCATTTTATTCATTTCCCTTGTCATTTTATTCAATTTA
>JAQIXS010001668.1:0-27904 GCA_034700785.1 Rossiulus vilnensis | reverse complement strand
TTGGCAAAAATTTGGCCAAAGCTTTTTCTTGGCCGATGACAATTTTCCGTAAAAAAATAATACGAATAAATAAAAAATACGAAAAATGAATTTCGCAAAAACTGCAACAAAATATTTTTGCCTCGATATGATCAGATTTTGAGAAATAAAACATAAATTATAAATACGAAAAAAAAAATTTTTCGCAAAATTGAAATAAATTTTTTTGAAAATTTTGCAAAAATTTGGCCAAAGCTTTTTATTGGCCGATGACAATTTATTGTAAAAAATGATACGAATAAATAAAAAAATACAAAAAATGAGTTTCGCAAAAATTGCAATAAAATTTAAAAAAATCTGATTAGCATGTTTGTAGGAATGTTTTCGAATTTTACAATTTCATTTTAAAATTTTCGATTTATTTTGAAAATCTTTAGATTAAACTGATTTCTGAATTTTTAAAAACACTGGCAATTTTTATGCAAAATTCAGATAGTCGTTTTGTTAAGTAATAATAACTGAAGAAACTAAGTTTTTTACGAATCAACCAATTTTATGTAAATATTTGTAAAATTCATTCAGCCTCGTGTTTTCGAGTTCAACAAATCTGTTTGGCATATTTGCAAGATTTATTCACGAATTTTATGAAAATCTTTCAGAATCAAACACGGAAAGTCAGCAAATATTTTCAAAATTTACCAATGGATTTTAAGCGATTGATGAAAATGCCAACATCAAACCAAAACAAATTTCGCAAAAAAAAAGAAAAAAAATCCGTAATCATTTTCAAGAATATTTTCGAAAAATACTCCAATATTCATTCGCATATACACCTGCTGTTATATTTCGAAGTGATCCCAAAATGATCCCAAAGTGATCCCAAAAAGAAGCTTGTTTTGGTAGATGTATCGTCTTTGTAAGTTTACGATTATCTTATTAAGCTATAACGGCCCTTATGTTTTGTGTCCATGTTTCGTTTTCTTTTCCGTAATGTTTCAAAATTGCAAGTACAATTACGAACACGGAGTAGCCTATGCTTCCGATCCGTTATCTACTATTGGAACCAAATTGAGTGCAGCCGTTAGCCACGTCACCCTGGTGTGGAATTCCTTCTGACTTCAGTGACTACACTAGGATTTCAAATGATTTCAATGGGACTTCACTGACTTCAAAAGAGCCACTCGCCAATGATTCTACTACATCTGTTTTGCACTTGTATTTCAATTTATTATAATAGGTTTATGTTAATGCAATATACACCTAAATCAAGTCTGGAATACATGTACATACTCCAGGTTCATGCATTATTCAAGTAATTCATATACAATATTGACTGTAGCCTGTTCAAAACTAGAATATACTGAGGGTTCTAATGGATTAATAGAATGAAAGAGCGTACTTTGCGGTTAATCTTACCTATGCCATGGTTCATTTGCCATCCGTTGGGCATCGGTGTGGCTTTTTCAGTGCTGGAATGCATACCTGAATATTTCTGATTGGTTTTGTCTCAATAGGCTTTTATATCAGTTTTGAATATGTTAAGCACAACTGAGTAAATACAGATTGACAAGCGGTAAATGCACAATTATTGCACTATGATCGACATAAACAAGCAGCGATAAAAGTAAAATGCAATCCCGGCTTGGTAACAAAATAGTGAGCATTTATTGCAAACTATTAAATTATTGCTCATACTCAAGTTTCATAGATACAGAACAATTTAGTAAAATACAGATATTTTTTTGGTCCACCTAATAGAAATCTTCTTAAGTATTTTCCTACCTATTGTATTTCAGTGCTAAATTTACAGCTCGATGCCGGGTACGTGTGGGTGTATTGAAAAAATGTAAAGGTCAATTTTTCCCTTCCTATTCAAGTGGACTGTTCTGAACTAAATTGCTGTTTAAAATAGCGAACCCCGTGAAGGTTTGAAGCTTGAAGGACTAGTTTCTTCCATGGTCAGTGCAAGGACACTGTGCAATGACTGCATGTGGGCTGTAGAAATTCATTTTATGTGAGATGGGGGAAGTTCGTGATCATGGTCTAATTGAAAACACGACCTAGTATCATGTCCACAGTGGCGTTATAAACGAATTAAGAGTATAGTGTTCGTGCTTTGGAAACTACCCCATGCACCTACCATCAGCAAAACATCCTGTAGGGTGGGCAAGTACTGATGTCCCCCTCGCAACATCTGGCTCATATTTGTCCACTGATTTGGTGAAAGATTATGACCCTCTCTTATTGAGGCCCCACTTAAATGTGTAGGCCATTACTGATTTAAATGGCATTTCGTCCTCATTACATAAGAGTGTAGAAGACTATATATAATCTGTTCAAAACTGGAATATACTAAAAGAAAACTAAAACCAACAAAGAAATATTCAGCTTTCAAATTATGCATTGGAAAAGCCATACCAATGCCCAGCAGAAGAAAAGGATGGAAAATGAGTCATGGGACAGGTAAGAATAATCGCAAAACAGGCTCTTTCATTTTATTGGTCCATTTAAATTTCCGGTATATTCTAGCAATGAACATACTATAAGTTTAATTGTACAGCATTTTTATTTGCAAGTTGCTCGTTTATGTTATGAAAACAAGTTTATTTATGATTTTTTATTCCAAAGATAACTTTATACATGTAGGTGGTCTTCACCTTTCAATAACAGGTTGCCGGGTATGAATGGCGATATCGAAGCTATTTGACATTTCATAAAGGAATAAGAATGCGGATATCAAGAATTGATACTAAATTCTTGTGTCATTGTCGTTGTGTCCGACATTTGGATTGCATTTCTTCTCTACGTTTTTACTAACGATAGTTGAATGAATCGTAGATCTCGCAAAGAACTTGTGATGTTTACCCATTGCCAAAGCATACCAAAAACTTTAGACGCCATTTTGTTGTAGCGTACGTTTTATCCAGCTCGTCTTTTTGTACTGACATGGGCGTAGGGAAAGACGGTGCAAGTTTAATAAACTCGGTATCAGGAACTAATTTAATTGGGGTGAAGAAAAAAAGTTAGAGATGTGGCAGAAGCTCTATCGCGTCTACTCCAATTTCTCAATTACGACATAATCTAATTGCACTAAGCTGCAGTGACTTCTTATAAATTCAGTTGTCTGTTATCGCAGTTCGCCCCGGCTTTCGTTAACTTCCGGGCGAATGAGTGTAGGTCAAAACTTGTAAAATGTTGCGAAAGGATATCCTCGCGGAAATGTCTGATCGGACTTGACAAATCAGCGGAAATTTTAAAATGCGCATAATTAACACAATCATATCCCGCGAGACTCGAGTGCTCCTGCATTTCTGGCGGAGTTTTAATTTCCTAGCTATAAAAATGTCCATGCCAAAGACCTTTAAGATAGCTCGTGTGTCTAGACAAAACGCTTAAGGTAAAGCTTATCACTAACGTTCAGTGCATCAGGATTAATTTTATTGGCAAGAGGCTATAAATTAATACTGTAATATTTTCTCGTTCGCATTATTTATCGTGTTATTTGCACTGCCATCAGACGTTGGAATTCTCTAGCAAAGGATAACCTTTTAAGCTACAGGAAATTCAAATTTAGTAATAATGCTGGTGATCACCCAGATGAAATACGCTTGTACCTCAATTTACGGCCTAGAAAGGTATATGCTGTAGGGCCTACAATGAAACAAGTTTTATCTACAAACGTACATGTATATACATGTCAATTACATAGGATACGTCTTAAATCTGAACGTCCTGTTCCCTGTGGAACAGAATGATGAGGATTATACCATTAAAATGTGTGGGGGGAAAAGATGACCGTCGATCGGAGATTCTTAATCTGAGGTCTTAATGCTTCCGTACGGCTCAAAGACCCATTGCCACTTAATTAATTTTGACGATATGCCTCATAGGCCGTAAAATGAAACGTGAACATGAAACAAAAAAGGCCATTATCGATATCCCTCCCACTCGGCGTATCTTTTGCTGAACGTATTGTACTGAGTTGAAGTGAATTGATTCCTGTATGCCGTTTGATATATCGTACCTGAAACCTTTAAATTTTGTCTTTCACAGATCCACGCAGCACCTGGCATGCCCGAACCATCGGCCGGTGGCAAGACCTGCCACCCTCGGCCAAAGCCAAGGCTGTCCCTTGTGCTGAATAAAAATGGCTCTCCCAGCAGCCCCCTCTACGAAAATATCCAGATCGTCGGCCAAACGTTTCAAGACCCGGAGAAAGCAGAGGAAGCAGAAAGCCTCGCGGAAGCCGACTACAACGAAGACATGGCCACGTCAAACCAGAGCCAGGCCAAGCGAGGCTTCGGCAGAGCCAGCACCGTACGTAGATCGACCCTACCGATCACCAGTAGCATACCGGTCATCTGCCGGACCAACACGTTGGGGACCAAAGCCATCTCATCTGCCGTGAGACCGACTCTGATTCAACCCGGAGCCACGAAAGCGCAATCAGTCCGGGGAAGTGCCAATTCCCAGAGTGCGATTAAGTGCATGCCTTATAATTCACCTAGGTTAGCGAAATGCACCCGATTCTCCGGGGTAGAGCAACAGAATGGTCACAACAGCACGGGGCCGGTAATCAGGCCCTCGCACCCGATAGCTGCCAAAACCACCTTCGTAAGCCGAACAGACACGCGGCATTCGACGTCGGTGAGTGCGAATGGAGACGTGACCAGAAAGGTGATCAGCAGAGTAGAAAGTGCGGTGATGATCAAGCCAGCCAACGTTCCGCAGTCCAGAAATCAGTTGGTGTTCTGCCAGAACAGGCTGCCGGCAACCTACCGGTCATCGGAAAGGCTCTTGGAATCCTCTTCCCTGAGCTGCTCTGCGGATTCTCTGCTCGGCAAGGAGAATGCGGTGAGCTCTGTGCGGAACAGGGGGGAGTACCGCAAGTCAGCTTCCATCCCCCCTCAGCTGGTGGCCACTCTTGCCAACCAGTTCAACGCCCTGATTGAACACAATCAGAACGCTAAACAGCTCAACAAGAGTAACAAGGTGAGCGCTCTAGTCAATGCCCGTGGAGGAAGTCAGTCCTGCATTGCCACAACGGTGTCCTCCTCCACGGTTGCCATAAGGTCATGTCCGTCCAGTCCGTTGCAGAACTCCAATCTACGATCCGCAATTGTGCAGAAGCAGAGAATGGGAAACGGAAATGTCCAATCCAACGGCCGATTCAAGCCCAAGTTGCAGAACTCTGGAATCTCCAGATGCAAAGGCAGTGTGTCCAGCACGGATGGCAACGATTCCAGCGATGCAGAGGATGTGGAAAAAAAAGGTCCTGCCAGGAAGGCCCCAGAAACCGAACCGATGGACAAGCCGAGCAAGCTGACCATCGTCCAGAGGGCCGTGAGGAACTACGAGGGGCTGTCACTGACCAAGTGCACGTCTTCGCCAGAGTTGCCGAGGAAGAAAATCGACCCCATCGTCGACCTAGTCCCGCCCGGAACTCGCCAGTCGCAGACTTTGCCGACACCCCCGGTACAGAAGTCCTTCGACTCGAAGTCCAACGGTCAGAGCGGCGATGTCCAAACCTTACCTCCTCATCTGGATTGGTCGGCCAAGCTGCATTATAGGAGATTTTCAAAAGTGCCTGCAGGCTGCAATACTGCCACATCTAAAGAACCAGGGTTTGGAACCGTGTCTGCTTTAGCATTAACCACCGAAAAGCCCCCCATCGATACGAAGACTACAGGGCTTCCACAGCCTCAACAAAGGACATCTATTTTAGATAAAAGAATTTGTCCAAATTCCATATACCAGAACACATCCGAAGTTTTCCGAACTTGTTCGGGAAATGCAACCTCTGATAACTCGAAGGAACCAGTCCTATTTCACGCTCGGCCAGCTGCAGTGGTGGACAAAATCCAGGTTCGCAAACTGCCGGAGATTCCCACCGAGGATCAGGATTCTCGGGTAATAAAACAGGACGGTGGAAGTTCCATCACTTGCATAATGAGAAGTTCCTTGCGTAGGAAGGCCATATTTGAAAAGCGTTCTGGAGAAAAATCATCTACTGATGGATTCGAATCCGACCACTCTTCGGGATCCAAGTGCTCCATGGATCTGCTCGCGGAGATAGATAATCATCCGAGGATCCTCGCTGCCTCACTGAGGTCTGATTACACCACCAACTCTGCAAGTGAGGAACCTGTGCCTAAAGCCCCAAATGCATCCTTCCTCTGGAAGTCTTCAACTCAGGACAAGGTATCTAGACAGTCTTCCAATCCATCTCCGAACTTGGCTCCTTTTGCATGCGATAAGGTAGACGAGACCGATGCGACCCAGTCGAGCTATCAGGACGATGAAGAGCATCTGTACGAAGAGCTGGCCAATTGCATCTCCAGGTCCACTACTTCGTCACCTCCGCATCACAATATCCCTTTGCCGTTGCCGGACCCTGATGATGAAACTCGAGTTCGAAATCCCGTGCCTCACGTGGTCACCACCTACACCATGGCTAGGAACTCGCTGGAAAGCAACTCCAGTTCCTCCTACGAGAAAATACCGGATGACAGTCAGGATTACAGCGATGCCAGTTGGACGGACGAGAGCGATATCAACGAGGCTGAGGAAGTTCAGCTGAGGAACAGCAAGATGAAGCAAAAGGGAAAGCGACCATCAAGCCGGAAGCATCTGTCACGTAGGTCGTGGTCCCAGAGTCTGAGGGATCTTGTTGGCAGTCAAGAGAATGGTCCCAAGGAGCACGCAGATGTCCTGGGATGTTGGGAAGATGAGGTACGCATCAGTCTGGTAAGCATAAAGCAATAACATGCTTCACGTAACATATTTTACTTTTTCGTTGATAGTTTGGTTCCGATGGGTCGTCCGAGAAAGTCTACACGGACTCTGATCAAAAGAATAAGTTAGTATTTACACTTAATCGTACTATTTCTCCATACTTCATTGCATGTGATATGCCCGATAATGCAGTAAGGTTACCATAAAGTTCGTATAGTCACATATTAAATGAATTGTTTTAATTAAAATTAGCAATTTTTAATTGCTGGTCTGGTTTCAATCTTATATTGTCTCTAAAATGTAAACTAAAAAAAGTCAACTATTGCAGTCGAATAAATTAACGATGATATCTTGGACTTCCAGTTAGACGCACCGTTAAAAGTGAAATTAAGTGTTTCTGAATGAATTGATCACGAGATTCTTCTTTTGTTAAATTGACGATTTTCGAAATAATCAGAGTTCGGAGCATTGTCTTTCAGATGTTGGAACATGTAAATTTAATCGTTCGTTGTTTACTATTCGACTACCATCAGAGCAAAGGAAGCCCTAGGACAAAAAGCAAACTCGGTAACTACTGATACTGACAGCGACAAGTCGCCAACATCCGGTAACGGTGGCAGTGCATCCGACGTCAACCAGACTGATGCCGAAGGCAGGGAATCCAAAGGCAAGCGGGTGAAGCGCAACTGGTCTTGGTCCAAGACGGACTTCCATTTGGATCTCACATCGAAGCTGGGGAAAATTCGGATGAAAAAGAAGACCACCACGGAAATCTGCGTGGAAACGTCTTCCGTCGACACTTCACCCACCAAGAAAAAGCAGTGGCCGTTCAAGGGCAAAACAGTGCCCAAGAAGGGAGGTCAACAAGCTACTTCGCCTAAACAGTCTCCCAAAAAAGAGAGCGCTCAATTCTATGTTCCTACTTTCAATTCGGACGGCACACTCGCCAGTCCACCTGGTCACATGGCGAATCTCGACATTCAGGCTCAAGCACACGTCACGACTTACTCCGGGTCCAATATCAGTTTGGCATCGTCTCAGGATTCCTGCGTCTCCGTTTGGCCAAGTGCCGGGTCCAATCCGAATGTTTCCACAAAGAAATCGAGGAGAATTTCTAGCTGCGGAACATTGTCCAGACCTAAGACTGCTCCACCGGCACCTCCCGTTTCGTCCGTGAAATTCGCCCCGAGCACTGGTGCATCACACCAGAGTCAACTCTATGCCCCTTGTTCGACCAGTTCTGAATTCAGTTCGGATGGCACTAACGAACAGGAAATCTTCGCTTCACAAGTGCACAGACCTGGTTTGTACACTTTAAAAAACTACTAGAGAACTTTGTAAAAATGTCGAAATAGAATTAGGAAAGTTATGTCATCTTAAATGCACATTTCTTCCTTACAGTGCAAAGTTTAAACTCGAATCAGAGTGAGTCGAGCCAGATCAAGTATTCGAGCATCAACCATGCCAAAATAGGATCAACCTATGCCCGTTCGACTAGCAACATCTCCAGCGACGGTGAACTGCTAGTATCCAGTGCAAGCAGACCTAATGCAAGGTTCGAAAAAAAATGCATTTTTGTGCTTAAGCCCTTCAACAGCATTACCGATAATCACGCTCTGGACCGATTTGCAATTAAATATCAACATTTTATAGGGGATCCATTGCCAGCGTTTATTCCGGCAGTTCTGGAGAAAGTTACACCCGATTGGACGACGTCCTCGCCGTTCCTGGTGCTCAAGGGGAACTAATGAATCGCTTTTTACAAACTCAACCAACGATTCCGGAGAGCGAAAGTGATGGATCCACTCTGGGAGGATCTGGTCATCGCGGGTTTTTGTATCTGGACGACACATATTACATAGACGTACGTTTGGTTTTCTGAATGAATGTTTTTATGTTTGTATATTTGATTTTCTGAAACTTTGAGGGAAATTAAGTTCATTAATTATACGAATGTTTTTACATTCGTTCGCAGAATTATAGAAACTCAAAATTGTCGCCTTTTGAAGACGAACCCCTGTACCAGTTTTACAACATCAATGCCCAGCAGAGAGCAGCCCAGGAGAATCAGGTCGAGGGGTCTGATGACGATTACGAGTCGCTGTACCGAAATGCCCCGAGCGAGGCTTCCTCGCTGGAAACTGTGACCAGCGTGCCCTCTGCCATGGACCTGGTGAAATCCACGGAAGGTGGAGTGCGGACGTTGTGGTGCGAAGTGCCGGAAGTCATTGCCAGCGGAATTCTGGAAACGATTTCGCCCTCGGAGCGAAAGCTGCAAGAAGCCATGTTCGAGGTCATCACCTCGGAGGCGTCCTACTTAAAAAGTCTGAACGTTTTGATAAACGTTTTCATGACGAATCCTCTGTTCATGGACGATTACTCCATCGACTGCGTTCTGAACAAACGTGAAAAGCACGTTCTCTTTTCGGACGTTCTTCCTGTACGGGAAACAAGTGAAAGGTTGGTTTCTCTTCAGCATGCATTGATTATTAAAGAGCATGCAGACTCGAAACGAATATAGTGGTTCGGTTATCATCTGCTTTGCAAAAGTATGATTTTTTTTCATTTTTCATTCTAGGCTTTTGGCAGAGCTGGAAAAGCAGTGGCAGGAAAACATACTGTTGTCCGATATTTGCGACATACTACAGGAACACGCAACGAAATACTTTGACGTCTACGTGAAATATTGCTCAAATCAAATCTACCAAGATAGGTGCTTGAAAACCTTAAAGTGAGTTAACCCTGCACTCTAACGAATTGCATTTTTCCTGATTGATACTAGATATTTTCGATTACATATTTTAATTGCTAACTGAAGCATATTGTCGCTATGTTGCAGAGAAACAAATCCGCAATTCGTGGAACTGTTGCGCACCCTCGAAATGCGATCGGAATGTCAGAGCTTGTCCATGCATTCGTTTCTTATGCTGCCCATGCAACGAATCACTCGTCTGCCACTGCTCGTAGATGCCATTTTTAACAGGTTGGATCATGGCACCAAGCAGTACGAATCGTGCAAGCAAGCTCTCATGACGTTAAACAAGGTACGCATTGCCGCTGTTGAAATAAAAGAAAATGAACATGTAATTCTAAAGTCACCGTATTGTCATTGTAGATTGTCCACGAATGTAACGAGGGTGCAGCCCGCATGGCGCGGATGGAAGAAATGTTAAATATCAGCCGCCTGCTGGACTTCAGGGAATTCAAAGGCATCGCCCTTATATCTGCTTCTCGGTGGCTGGTCAAGAAAGGCGATCTCACGCGATTGTTGTTTTGCGATCCAACAAAGTTGTCATTCGGAAGGCGATGCACCAAGCAAATTGTCTACCTTTTCTTATTCACCGATCTGCTTATGATCACCAAAAAGAAAAGGTGAGTGCGAAATAAAGGTACAAGTTAATCGCCAGTTCTGGTTTAGGCTAAAATAAGAAAACGTTTCTTAAAAAATGGGTGTGAGAAGAAAAAAACTGCATAGAAGTACATGTAGGCCTAATTAGAATAAAATCGCCTCTAATGTATTAAAAGTAAATAAATCTGGGGAATAAAACTCATCCCATTGAAGATCCTTGTCACTAAAGATAACTTGTTCTTGCAGTGATGACTGTTACAACGTGGTGGATTACTGCCCGAGAAACATGGTTCAAGTAACTGAAATCGAAAGCATTGATCAGCTGCCAGATCGACCTCCAGACGGTTGCAAAAATGTTTTCCAGCTGAGCATGTTGCAAAATCATGACAACAGGACGGTGGAGATGTTCTTCTGCTGCCCAGTAGAGTAAGTAGCAAAGATAATGTCGTGTGTGTGTGTGTGTGTGTGAAAGTGTTTATTTGGGCTTCACTAATGTTTTTCTTTGAATTTCTCTGTGTAGAAGTGACCGAACTCGTTGGATGGAAGCCGTGACTCCGAAGAAATCGGAGAATCCCGATGAACGAATTTATGAGGAATGGGGTAAGCCATGCAAAGTGATTGAAAACCTCGCAGTAAGCATTCTGCAAGATCTAATTTGAAAAAAATAACATTTTTATAGACTGCCCGCAAGTACAGGCAATTCACAATTATGTTGCTCAACAGCCAGACGAGCTTTCTTTAGAGGAATCTGACGTTGTCAACGTCTTTCGTAAAACGGCAGATGGTAAGTGTCAATTTGTGCAATAAATCTCCTTTTTCAAAGTCAATATTATAGTCTTTAAATAGGGGTAAAAATCACACAAAAATGCACCCTGTTATATAATTTCCATCAGTCAAAATAAAAATTTTACCCTTTACTCCCTCCCATTGCCTTCCCAAAAGAAATATTGGCAAAATTTCACATTTGTAATCATAAATTTTGGCGTTTCTTTAGGGTGGTACCAAGGCGAGCGCATACGAGACGGAATTGAAGGCTGGTTTCCTTCCAACTACACGGTGGAAATTGTCAGTTCGCACGTTCGGGCAAGAAATCTACGCCAGCGGTACCGCTTACTGGCATTGTCTCATTCGTACCTAGAAGAGCAGAAGAAGAAAGAAAATAAGGCGAAATAGCCGTACCTCTGCCGAGCAACTCTTTAGTTCAGTTTATAATCAGTCAATCGTGGTGCGATTAATCAAACCGGAGATATGCTGTGTTCAAAGCTTATGTCATTCCATTAGGTGATAATTACTATTGCGGGTTGCAATCAGTCACATTTTTAATAGAAAGTATATAATGAGCTTTTCAGAGGTAAACGAGTTAGAACTGTATTTATTATAATGATATTAAGGCTGCAAATATGCAATGCCTTGATTTTGTACATTGTTTTTGGTCTCAGTTATATGCAATCAGATATAATAGATGAACTGCAAATTAATGTTCACGTATGCATACACCTTCATTGTTGCCAAAATGTTCAAGATGTTAAGGCGAATATCTTGAAACTCTCCTGGTAAGTAATCAACGTGTTCATCGGTCATAATTTGGCACGATATTCTATAAACCCGAAATGCAAGTTAAGCATATTTTGTATTATTTTCTTTTGTTTTTTTGCATCGAATGTGCTCTGGGTTGATATGCCCACGCTCTTTTTACAACGATTTTGCATGACTGAAGTGCAATATTTTGCGGTGCTTGTAGGCCGACCTTAATTGCGATAAATTACAGATGTATTTTTTTTAACCTTTCCGATTGAACTGTAAATTGTGATTTGGCCTTTCACCCAAGTTTGTGGAGATGATACGATTAAAGAATCCACTTGCAAACGTATCAGATTTTATTGCATGTTTATTTGCCAGTTTTCGGCAAACATGGGCGGGGTACGGGATAATGGTAGATTATTCGACAATATGCGTGGGTTGATGTCTCGCTGAAACGAAAACAAGCTGGAACCGAACAAAGTTAGCGCTTTATCGGAGAAGTCAAGGTTTGATATCCGCGATATGGGAATTATCTAATCGCAGAGATCCTCAAATCAGTTTTGTAAGTTGTAGCCAATGGTAAACCCCGCATTGAAAATTCATTTCAATAGAATTCCTGGAGTGCCTTTGACGCTTGTCACAACAATGCGGTCATTAGAGTGTCCAACCGAGCGTTTCCTGCATGTGGAATAATAGCGGTGTGGGGAATTGAGCTTCGCTAAGTCTCACTCCTTGGATGGACATGGTGGTTTTGAAAATGTTCGGCAGTTCAAACAGCCTTCCAACGTTGCTGTCTGGCCAGAGTCGATACAGCAACGGATATGTTTACCACACGTACGGAGACAGAACCTCGTGCTACGAAGTGCCTTTTTATGGAAATGAACGGAAGGGAAGAGGACCCTGGCAGTATAATTCGGCGTTGGACCTGGTGTTCAGCTGCAACAGCAAGACGATAGCCTGGAGGAATTTACCAGAAGTTATTCACAGTGGACAGTTGCATAGGCTGCCAAAGAGAAATTTGAAACTGCAAGAAGTGCTCTTCGAAGTGATTATTTCTGAAGCGTCCTACTTGAGGAGGCTGCATATCTTGGAAGATCATTTCATTATCAAATTGTCGCATTTGCTAGACCCTCCTGAATTTAGGGATCTGTTTGAATTGATCAGACCGATGCGATTAACGAGTCAAAGGTATGTCAAGTTCAGATTGGCCATACAGGTATTGTACGGTGTATATTACTATTTTCGTTTATTTTACTGATAAAAATGCAATTGCCCACAAATTACTAAAAGTGAAAAAACACATGTTAGTTTGTTGTTAATATTATTTTTCATGCAAAATTTTATTTTCAAAATGTCAGGGAAATTTACTTGGTACCAATAACAATTGTTCTCCACTAGGGTCTGAGTTATTTTGTATACTTTGAAAATTCTCCGTTTATTTATAAAAAAATTAAGTGAACTTGAAAAAAACCTCCGGAAACTGGGTGTTCCTATCAATAAAACCTCCAAAGATAAGCATTAGAGGTTACAAAACGCTTTTTTAAGGTTATTAAAACGGGGCATTTTTAAATTATAAAAAACTCAGACCCTAATGGACGACCAGTTCTACACAGGAAAAATGAAATTTAGCAATTGTAATAAAAATCTGAATTGCAATTTAAATGCTTAAAAAGGAATGGTTTGGCTTTCTCCAAATGCTTCTCTAAACGTGATAAGTCATTGTTTCTCAATTCAATAGCCTCTGACCTTTATGGTATATAATATAGGTGAGTGAGATCATATTCATTATGCATTAATTTAATGGAAAATGTTATAGGCATGATCAATAAATGTTGATTTAACCGCATTTTGACTAGCACTGTATAATAATTGTGCTAGTTTTAAAGTTCTTTTATTTTTACATCGATAAGGCAAGCTTTTATTTTTATTTTAGGTTTTTAAGTGATCTAGATAAACGTTGGATACCAGACGTTATCTTCTTCGATATTTGTGATATCATCCATTCGCACGCAGTCAATTATTTCCATATTTATGTCACCTACTGCTCCAATCAAGCTTGTCAAGAGAGATGCCTAGCTAAATTAAAGTAAGAAGCTAACTCCAGTAGAAAACAAGACTTTTATTGGCTTGATTTTTGCAATGCCCTTGAACAAATTTCTCAAGACAAACACTCATGTTGTTATTCTTTCACAATCATGGCAACATTCCTTAGTGTTTTTTTTTAACAAAGAAAAGTAATCAACCATAACTTGCAGAGTATGAACTACTACAAAGCTATAAAACCACGTTTAGAATCAGATATCATATCACAGCAACCAATGCATATACAAACACTTCCATAATCCATACCTAATTTAGTTTAAGCAAAAAAAATTCGTGCCAGAAGGGTGGAGACCCCTTAGTGAATTTGTTTATCTTTGTTATTATTGTCAATCTAATAATCCAATATGTGAAAGAGCTTCAATGATATTAACTCTCATCGTTTCTGATAGCTAATTTTTTTAATGTGTGGAAAAATCATATGAAACACAGATCGGCCTAACTTTCGTGCTAAATAATTGCTTATTTGTATTAAAAAACTGATTGACAGGGCTACGAAACCAGAATTCTCAGAAGAACTGAAAAAGCTTGAAATGAATCCCGTTGCCGAAAATCAATCTCTTCAGTCTTTCTTAATATCACCCGTGCAGAGAATCACCAGGCTTCCTTTACTCATGGAAGCCATCATTAAATATTTCGACAAAGGCAGTGAAAAACACAGAATTTACACAATGGCATTGACGAAACTCCGACAGGTAGCATGGATAAATGGATTACTTTCATTATTAATGTCATTTTGAAATCAGGGAAATTACAGATATCATCTCATTGTTTCTCAGATCGTCAGTGACTGCAACGAGACGACCAAGAAAACGTACAAGTGGGAAGAAATGCTCATCCTAGGAAATAAGTTTGAATTTCACGAAGTGAAGTGCATTCCCCTGTCGAGGGCGTCTCGCTTTCTGGTCAAGCAAGGCGTCGTCCACGGATTTTCAAACGACTTTTACGCAACCAAAGATTTCAACAGAACCCTGGGCAAGTTCAAGGATGCGAAACCGATTTGGTTGTTCGTGTTCAACGACTTGCTGGTGATTGCCAAGAAGAAAAAGTAAGCTCTTCTTCTGCCCGCAGCACTGATGCGTTCAATATCTCTGACTAAGTCACGCAATTACAACATTCCGATGCCATTCAATAATTTCAATTCTTGGCTTTGCAGCTGTCACGAAGAGCGCTACATCGTGTCCAACTGCTGCGAGCGCAACCTCATTGTCTTTTTCGACACCCCTGACGCATGGCCGGATAAACACGGCGAAGATCAGTGCAGGCATTGCTGCTTCCAACTTTGTTTATTGGGAAACAACAAATACGCGCAGAGGGAATTTTTCATTTATTGCTCCAACGAGTGAGTGCAAACGCATTGTCACAAACTTCCTTTTTTATGTTTTCCTTGTTTCCATCGTAAGGAATTTTGCTTGCTTCTGGCAAATCAGGTTCTTCCACAACCAATTAGTCTGTGACAATTATGTTGGCAGGCCAACCCGCATTTTGTTTATTTTTTATGTCAAAGCAAAATTGATGGTATCATAGCTCCGTTCAGAAGACAACATTTCGTTAAAACGAATAGCTGGTTAAATTTTCCATTACAGAAAGGAGAAACAGGAATGGCTGGAGGCGATTTCGGTGAATGAGGATGACGGGCTTCCAGCTTGTTACGAAGAATGGGGTGGGTAAAGCGAGTTTATTTATTATAAACAGGATCAATAAAAGTGGATATGCGTAAGCAGTCCACTAAATGAAATTTTTTTTTTTATAATCTTTTCCCCTTTAGATTGTCCGCAAGTAAAAAGCATTTATCAATATTCAGCAGCATTGCAGGATGAACTGTCGCTGGAAACCAATGAGATTTTCAATGTTCTTAAGAAAAGCACAGATGGTAAAATTTCTTGATAATTTTGTATCTCGTACTCCCCAACGCTTTTCAAATCGTCACTGTTTTCAACTTTTTTAAAATGATAATTGTCAGGGTGGTATTTCGGAATGCGTGTTCGAGACGGTGCCAAAGGATGGTTTCCTGGAAATTTCGTTCAGGAAATAAGCAGTTCCCATTCGAAAGCCAAAAGTTTGCGCCAAGGATATCGCGCTCTGAGGAGAAAGAAATATGACGATACGCTAAGAAAGGAATATGAAGAGAAGAAAACATCTGTCTTTTTCATTCAAAACACAATCAAATCTAGTCTAGCGTAATAAAGCAGTTATTACTGATAATGTATCGATACGGCAGAATTCTGTAATGGATCCCAAAAATGGACATCGTCTACTTTAGCTCATCGTGAGCTGTGAATGACAGGATAAACAAAATAGATAAATGCGTATAACTTTATAGATCATAATTTACAAAAACGAATCCATATAAAAACTTATTTGAAAAGAAGCGTCATATTACAACACACGCTACAGGTACAAGTGGACGAGAGTCCTGTAGTAAAATAGCGCAAAACTCAGATGCTATTCTAGATCAAGAGTTCTACTCACAAATATTGGTTTATATAAATTAAGATAATGTATATTTTTAAAACGTCATTAAATTTCACAGTTCGCTGCCCCTTCAGACGTTAATTGTTGGTCTTCACTACGTACACACTAGATGTCAAAAATAATCATCGTTCGGGGGCAGCACCATGTATATGTAATAAAATGGAGAATAACTTCTAAGCTACTCCGCATTTCCAGTTAATTCTGAATAAATGCAATGTGAGCTGCGACAGCGCACATGTTTTGCGCCCAATTAACACAAATTGAATAAAGGATTTAGTGAATAGCTAACAACGATTGTAAGGATGAAAATGCCACTATTAATGAAAGTATTTATACTAAGTCCAGTATCAATAATATCAGCTAAAATGAAACTAAAATGGCATAAATAAAACTATAAAAAGGAATATAAATAAATGAACGCGTAAAATAGGTGCAGAAATTAAAAACACTGAATGACACAACATGAGGGGAAATAAACAATTTAAATTTAAAAAGGAAAACTAAATTGACAAAAATAAAATATGCAATCACTGAAGACATATCATGGTTTATGTTACCTTAGATTTTGTTCATTTACATGCAGGTGTGTTTATACAATGTATTAACGTTCATCAGCATTGCTGGCACTCGTAATAGATAGATTAAAAGGGAGCGCCACCGTAAGGGAGTAATGAGCTTCATTAGTAACTTTAGCATTGCCGGAATTTGTAATCGACATCAAAGAGAGCAATACACTTTCGAAACTCTTTGTTTTGTATTGCTGGCATTCATAATGGATATTTGCTAGATAGCGCCACCGGATGGGACAATTGTAAGCTTAGTATTGCTGAAATATATTATCGATAAAAAGAGGCGGGTGTAAAAGTATGGAACAGAATGGAAAGATTAGCATTTTAAAATAACGAGGAGGGCGCTACCTTCTTATTGGTAATAAATTCCAGCAATGCTAAAGTTATTGTCGACATCTATAGAGCCGTACGATGGCGCCACCTAGAAAGTGTGGCTTATAAGTGCCAGCGATGCTAAATGAAGCCTTTCCATACAGTGACGCCCTCTTCATTATTTCGCAATTGAAAGCCAATGAAAGATAGCGTGCGCATCTCCGGGAATTGTATTTTTAGCTTTTTGCGAGGCTCTCAAAAATGGGTTCACGCAAGAGCGCTTTTCGGTAAATTTGATAAATTCTGGAAACAACAACTGTAAATGCAAAGCAATCCTTTAATCGATTTCGAAAATCCGCATAAAATCCATAAATATTTATTTTTTAAATTCTAAAAAAAATCCATAAATCGATTTTGCAAAATTCTGGGAATAATCAATAAATTGATTGCGTAAAATTTGCAACAACAATAAAAATAGCACAAAAAAATCGTAAATCGATTTCCTAAAGTCACAGATAATCCATAAATAGATTTAGCAGAACTCACACGCAAAATCATAAATTAATTGCGCAAAAGCGTAACAAAAAATTAGCAAACAGATTTCAAAAAATTCGTACTCATTTAAAGTACATTTCGTAAATTGTTCAAACTTTTCCAAACTTTCTTTTTTTTAAATGTAATTATTTCGTAAAAGTAGATTTAAAACTTAGTTTTTTCCAAATAATGATTTCTCCAAAATTAATTTGTTCGTATGTATTTTACAAATTCATCCGAGTTTTTTTTAAGATTTGAAAAAATTGATTAGCGTCACATTTAATTTTGAAAATTGTTCAAGCGTTTGGTTATTGATGCAACCTGCTGGAACGCCATCTGGCGACCGCTGCGATTTTTTATCTCAGTGTACCCACAATGCACTTTTTCTAAACAAAAATCATTCCAGACTGAGGTGGTGGTGCTTTCAGGCGAAGTACGCTGATGGCGACGGTCTTCGCATTTTGCTGCGTGTGAACTCCGTTTGTATTTCGAAATTTTCGACTTGATTCGGTCCCGATAACCTCGTGGATTTAGCGATAACCCTTCAGTAACCTCATGGCCAACTCGGCAGCGAAAATGGTGCTCCGAGAGTGCTTAGTCATACGTCGGAAACGGTAGACGTGTAAAAAATGAGTGAAGAAAACGTGTCATTTCGTTGCTGGGTGTTGTGATGAAGGTAGAGTTCATAGGTAAGTAACCCGGAATCGTGAGAACAACGAAGGTGTTGGCCTATTTAACTTGCATTCTGAATCCGTTTTTTCCCATTCAGGAATCGGATGCTATCTCACTACTGAAGTTTTCAAACCGGGACATTCCTGCTGGCCACTCAGCATTTGCGAGCAGCGATTCTTGGTAAGTCTTTCAAGGGTGCAGATTTTAATACTGATAGAAACCTTAGCGAATTCTTCGGCTATCCACTCTTTGTAGTCACATTCGTACTGCTGATTGTCTCTTTTATTTCATTTTGGTGATCATTCTTCGTTGGTTCACCCTTTTAGTTAACCTTCAAGGTCGTAGATATAGTTGTGGAATATCGGAAAGTTAATTGAAAAGTCAAGGTAGTTTTCAGATAACTGAAAGTCGAATCTTGAGCAGTAATTAGTGAGTGTGATGCTTCGGTTTCTGTAAAAGGGAAGTGAGAAAGTAATGCATGATGCAATTGGGTGACTAAATCAGTTCATCTTAAAAGCATATTTTTTTCCGCCTATTTAACTTATGGGATTTTAACTTGAAACGCTATTGCTCATAGCTGCTGATTTCTTAAAAGGTTTCTTTGTATTCCAAAGATATGCTTGATCGTTTTCATGATTGGCTGATCACTCAGTTCGAATGAAAATTTGATTTACATTTACTGTACAGCTTTGTAAAAAGCCTTAATGTAGTAAAGTAAAATGGAAAGTGTGTTCCACCACCTTTCAAAAATCAACTTTAATTGAAACCCAACCAAGAATATTGTATATATTTTGTGAGATGCATTTTTAAAAGCTCCATAGCAGACAAACTTTCTTATCCATGTATCCAGAAGATATCATACACACAATTTCATCAGCAGAACGAGTAACTCCACTAGTATGATAGCAATGAAGAGAAATAAGAATTATAACAACTGGTTTTAATCACTCGATCATAATGAAATGTGTCACTATGCAAATAATTACTGTGCTTTTATTGTAAATTCACTTATCAGCAGCGAATGATCAGTTTTCACCAGCTGCTCTTTATTGCTATTTTGATCTTATACAATAAAAACGGCAATTGTTTGTTCATTTCGAATTCCGAATATTTTATGATCGATGCTTCACCTTCAATGATTAAAAACCTCTGATATGATTTAACGAGAGTTGCTTTTAAGACTGAAAAATAAATAATTATTTGCTTTGCATGTACTGCTGATCGTGTTTATGGTATCAATATCGATCCTATGCTTATAAATAAATTTGAAATAATAGTATGCATTTTTTTCTATGTGAAAGCATGTTCTTAAATCGGACCAGACAGGGGGAAGGGGAAATCTAAAAATCATGAAAATTCCATGACATCCAATATGGATGGCCTCTAGCTTTCATTCAAAGCAGTTCAGGTTTTCGTTTCACTAGTTTATCTAAGCAATTTTTTCAAAGTTTTTAAGCCGTGTAATGTCTTCTAATCATGATTTGTTTGAATATATCTGTCATAGTTCAAAGAAAATTTGCCAAAATTGTTTCCGCTCTAATGTTTTTTTGATCGCAAAAAAAGAGATGCTGTAACATTATCGTAACCACGTTGAAACTAAAACGAAGACTATTACTAAATTGATAGCAGTTGTCAGATGAACAGACATTTGGTTCGTTGATGGCCGTTGTTTGCATCAGTACGTGTTTTGTTTAAGAGTTGTCGAGGTATAAGCGCGTAGCGCACATTCGGCTGTTGAAAAGCAATTGGAATGCATGTAGGCTTACGTTTAATGAGGCGGTAAGTTTGAAATTAGCTTAACTGAATTTCCTTAAGAGCACTGGAGGTGACTCGTATAGATTGGTCTTGCTTCGTTGTTCTTTTGCCTCAACGGATGGGATCCCGTTGGCATGGCAACGGCAACTTGCAGCATCCGATTTTTTATTGGAAATGAGCTTCGTGTTTGCGCCTCGTACCAGCAGCTACCTACTCACTAAGAAGCCCGCTTACAAACAGTTTCAATTTAAGTAGACGAAACACCATTGTCACGTTTTTTTTTAATTCCACGAAATGTCATTGATTGGAAAGTACTACCACGGAGCAACCAAAATAGTGCAAGTAAAGGGAATATGACATTTTTCAGGTCATTTTTTGTATGGAGGTCATAGAGCCTCACGAACTCTTCGCTTATTTTTTTTTTCAAATTCAACTTTTAGTTTTTTTAAAAAATGTCACCCGTTGAAGTCATTTCTCACTCGTATTTGATCTGTGGTCCGTGGGATCATTACGAAAAGTGTTTTTAAACTTCATCCACATATAAGACCTAAAGAAAAGCCAAGTTTTGCTCTACAAATGTTAGAACAGAGATTATAAAGGAATGTCTGTTACAATAGCAAGCTATGCCAATAAGTAGCCTACATGTACTGCACTCTATAATTTGTCATGTGGAAAGTTCAGTTTGGTAATAAGGGGAGTGGTTTGTGAGGGTCTCAGCAACCTATTTAGTGGTCTGCCACTAGGAAATGTTTAATGACGTCAATTTTAAGTTCTTTCTGACCTCAAATTCCTGATCTAATTCAGAAAATTATTCTCGGTTAGTGTTAAAATTCTTTTTACACAGAATTTATACGAGAATTTTCCAAAGAATTTTTACACTGAACGAGAATAATATCATGAATTCGTAACGAGGTCCGTTCATAAACGCAACGATTTCATGATTTATTCGTTGAAAGGTTAAATGTTAAACGTAATAGCTGCAGAAGTCATTTGTATCCAATATTGACGCCATATTAGGTAAAAAGGTGGCGTTATTTGTGTTTAAAATTTGACATAATTCAGCGAGGAAATATGACAAAACATGGACAATATGACGTCATATTTTGCTCCTTTTTATCACGATAAATAAACGTTGGCAAATAAACGAACTTAATGTTCGTGAAACTGTCTTGGCTCAACTCTGTCATCTTTGGCTTATTAATGGTGCGGATTTATTTACATTAGGTAATCTTTGCGGCCAATGATGCCAACTGCAATCTCTGTTTTGTCGGCGTAATTAGGCTTTAATTCCGGCTCGAAGGAAAGGATTAAGCAGAAGACTATAAAGCGGTTCGTTATGATTTTTACGAACGAATTCGTGAACGGGTAGGGGGGGAGGTGCTATCGGTTTTTGTTCGATATCATCCCACTCCATCCTTCATCTTTGATCGCTCTTGAATCCGTGGCTTATCTCCGCACCCAGTTTCCAGGATGTTTATTATGTCGATGTAGCCGTAGCTGGCCATTTATAGACATCGGCGTATTGTCTGACGTGTTGTGGTTTATGTTCACCATCTTGCCTCAGAATGTAACTGGTTTTCATCAGGGCTGTAACAATATGGACTGCGAAAGGTCTGCCGAACGCGTCGTACGTGCCATATAGCATGGAGTGGGTTTTTAAATTTTTTTTTTATAAACCAGAGTTTGACTCCGAGAGCGGCAGCTTTGACCAATTTAGCATTTTTAATTAAACGGGCAGAAGTTTTTCGTGTTGGTCGTTCGGCCATGATATCTCGTGCATGTACCTGCATTATGGTGGCTTTTATGTGCGCCTGAGAGACGGTTGCATTTGAAATCTATTAAAAGCATCTGCGCCCCCTTGCAATTCGTTTTGTACGCGCTCGCGAGAGCGTTAAAAATGTCAGCTCGCTCGATTTATCTGGCGAGGGTTAAGCGCTGACGTACTGTTTGGGTGACACTCGCCGACTTTTCGCCACAATCCTCGAGAATTTTAATTACTTTCTACCGACAAAATGGATAATCAATTTTCGGCGTGGCGCTCGCGATAACAGTTTTTAATATCTCGCCAACTGATTCTGCCTGAAATCCTTGTTTCAAACTCCTCTTAACTCTTGAGCTACGGATCAAATTGGACGAATGCGAGCAGCTAAGGGGCCTTCATAAAGGGCGTCCATCAAAAGAATGTTCCGTTATCTTGCAATATATTCAATAGGGATTAGGGAATTCCCCCGCCCCATTGATGAAATCATAAAATTCTCGCTCCATCCCTGGTTCGTTTCAAGTAGCACCAATGACCCAGATGATGCCAGTTTGACTAGAATATTATGCGCTTTACTACATGATTGTAATATTTATACTAAGTGACGCTAAAATTTCAACCGAAAATGTCACTTCTGCATAGCTCAGCGTCAAAACTGCATACGAATGACTTCTATTTTAGGTCATTCGACCTTTCACTGAAGGTTTGTAACGTTATTTCATAAGTTAATTTGTGCTTATTATAATCATTACAAAAGTAACTCGTAGCAAATTACGAAAAACGATTATAAGACAGTTTTAAAGGGTTTTTTTTACAAAGCATTACATCGGGGGAAAAACACGTCTTGTAGGCTGGATGATGTTAATTTAAAAATAATGTGAACTGCCGTCAAATGCCCCCTCCCCACTTGTCTGAGATTAATATTTACTCATTTGGCTAACGCTTTTAACACGTACACGTGTTCGTTAGCATTTTGCTATTATCGTCCTTGTAGAGCAGACAACCTCTGATCTGATGTTAATTGTTCTTCAAGTGGAATTTGTGAATGCTTTGAGGCTGGGGTAGCCGATGCTAGTTAATCTTTTCCGATACTGCTTCATTGCTGTTTTGTTTACCAGATGGGCGTTTCCCTCGATGCAGTATTTAATATTAAAATATCCACTTACTTGAAAGGACTCATCGGAGTAAAACCTTCTATTATCTACGCTGTGAATTTTTGTGTTACATTCTACGATATGGAACCATCAGCGCGTGCCAAGTGTCGTCACAACACGTGCCCTAGTGTAAGCGCACGGCGTTCCATAGAATCAGATCGCCCTACATAGATATGGGCAACATTCGTAACATGTGTTGCAAAATGTACTGGCAATAAACTAAATCATCACCGATTTCTTCTGGAGTTGAGCCAGGCGCATGCATGCCTTTCGATATTAACTGAGCGCGGAAAGAGCTATTTTGGAAATAAAAAGCGGTGATATACCCGAATATGATTCGGCACTTCCACTATTTACATTGGCACCGTGAAAGTCCTCATTTTTTTCAATTTTTTTTAATGGTGCTCCATTCAAACACGCCTTCGAGATGACCATTCAGCGATGCGACTGAACTCTGTCCCAGAGTGTGGACAATGGATTATCGAGCATCGGTTGTCGATTGGCCGTGAGAAAGAGAGAGAGGAGAGACAAAGCGAGATGAAGTCAATCGAAAAGGAAATTTCGCTTTTGACATCGATAATGCTGACAGCTCTGGGCAGCACTTATCGCCTCACTGCCGCTCGATTAGCCATCTTTCAACGTCTCTTCCTGACTGCGATTTTTCTTTTTCAAGATGCCCGTTTCATTACTTGATGTCGCATTTATTTTACGACTCAGGACTGACTGGGAAAAGATTATATTTGAAAGGAGACGCATCACATCGCCTCAAACCGATTTCTGGGGTCGAATTTTATAAGGAGTCGTGTTCTAAAGATGACCAACACGGAAGAGGACGTTAGAGGTTGAAGAGAGGGTGGCTCTCATAAATGTCACCACATGATGGACTTGATGGGAATAAGGGTCACTCGCTAGAATTTAACATTAACAGTTTTCAGGTGCAGTGAAATCTGTCATTGGCTCGTTGGTAATTTGTGTTTGCAGTTTAGAAACTGCATGGTTTAAAAGGAGTCTGTTATGCTGTATAACCACCTGTACACAACGTTTCCAATTTTTTGTCCCGAGTTAGTGATCAGTTCATATAGTCACGTGTCATTGCTTAAAAATGAATATTAAATTTGATGTCATGCTTTCGATTATTGAGATTGACATTCAAATTCATTTAGCATGGATTTAGGACGGTGTATTTTAAGAAACATCATGACATCGGTATTCGATCTTTTTCATAGTAAGGGTGACGTCTTTTTTGGCCAAACCTGGACCATTCCTGCTAAACGGAAGTTGGAAGTGGGTGACAGGTCTAATTCAGACTATAATTCACTAAGGGGCCATCCTTAAAGGAAGTCCACGAATTTTAATAATTTTAGGCCCGTCATCCATCTCGCCATCCAACACTGTCGGGTATTTAGTAATCCCCTCTCGCTCGCATGTTCGGTCCGATTTGAAAAAATGCATTCACTATGAATCAATTTAAATTAATACGGTGTATAACGAAATTTATTCATAGTGAAAGCATTTTTTCAAATAATTAATTTAAATTTATTTGTAACAGGGTGATCACGCACCTGGAGGGGGCGAAAAATGAAGAAATTTTAAATGGGTTGGCTGTATTTTTCAGTGTGGGTGTTGTGAATTCAAGTCAATTGGATGTTTAGAAATAAATTTAGTAAAAAATAAAAATTTAGCTTTAATAGCAAATGCATTTATCAATAAAAAATAATTAGGGAAATTTAAGGTACAGTGTAACATTACATGGATATCAGGGAAATAAAACAAAATGTAAAGTGGAGTCACCCTGTATGAGCAAGGGGTCTGGATTGTGACATATTATAACCTGTCAGAAGTAAACCGGAATATTAGTTTTTTTAGTTTCTAATCAGTTCTACCCAGTTTCCACGCAATCAGTTGTTTCCATATTAAACTCGGAAATTTCAACTCGGCTATCTGGATTCCCACCTCTCCTTCCCTACCTAGGACGTCCTTTATGGATGACCCCTGGGGGTGTGTAGGATTATGGATGGCTCCAGAGGAGGCTGCAAGAAAATATACATAGGAAATTCCTGCGAGCTATTAATAATTTCCGTGAATAAATTTTCGTTTTTTGATTTAATGAATTTATGATTCAAGCTTCTGCAAATCTTCATAAGGCGCTGTAATGGCTTCGCGAGCAAATCTGGGGTTGAGGGGGGAGGGCATCTCAACATGAAACCCCTTCCCCCATTAAGCATTCATAATATACTATTGTCCAAAATGCACAATGAGGCAAAGATTTGAAAATGCGTTTTTAGTGTGAAGGCGAGAGAACAGAGCTGCGAATTCCTTCGTTCCGAGTTCTTAAGAGCATCGCCACACTTTAAGAAAAAAAAAGTCGATGATGAAAGCTTTGATATTTGTAATAATGAGCTTGTTCCCAACTGCGTGTTACTGTATGCTGTACTCCAATTTATTACCTGCATATGCAATTTAAATGCGGTTGAGCAATTTGGCCCTTGATTGCTGTCGTCGTTGTTGCGGTGGCGACTGGCGGCATTGATTTTTCATCTTTTTCAAAAACATAGGCCTAGAAATCATCCGAATGTTTGATGATTTTTGATGGGTCTGAAAGTTCCGTCCGCTTTTGTTGAACGCCGCTGACTAGAAATCTAATTAAAGATAAACCTATTGGCCAGATGGAAAAGCGATGGCTTCCTGCTCCTTTCACCAAAATTTTGTAGTCTCTTTTACTTTTGCTGCTTTCATTTATTCCTTATTGCTACCGTTCATTTATAATCATCTCATCCTTGAACATCCAAGAGGTTGTTTTCGCATATAGCCATATGAAATGAGTATTTTAAAATTGAGAAATATTACGTACGTTTTTCATATGCTTTGTGTTTATCTATTTTGGTCTGTTTTGTATGCAAACAATACTTAAAAATGGTTGTTTAATCTTATATGGCCAAAAATACGATTTCGTACTGAATTTTATTGCAATATGTATGTGGTTGCACTAAAATGCACACATATAGATGCACTTTGTTTCATTTGGAATACAGCGGTACATTATTGTTGTGAAACCCCTATCTTCCCCTTCTTTTTCGTGTCTTGTAACCCAATTTTTCATTTTAAAATTGACGATTATTTTTTCATCTAAAAAAATCTGAAATAATTTTCAATATTTTATTTTAGATTTAAAAATAAGGTATTTTTTAACATTAAATCATTTTGAATTTTAAGATTAAATATTGGGTTACAAGACAGGGAAAAATTGTATATAGTTCAATTTCGTGTTTTTATTCTTGTTAATTTCATAGAACTTTTCATTTGTACAGAATGCAGCTTAAGTTAAAATTAAAACTTACAAGAGAAAGCCATAAATCGTGCAAATTATTATTGACATGAAATTAACCCGAACATGGGAATCTCTATTAAATTATTGTTTTTTGCTTTTTTGTATCCATTCGTTATTTAGAACAAATCCTCTTTTCAATCTTTTAATGCCAACAAAATGCGAATTGTTTTGACTTTTATTTTGTTTTTAATGTTGTTGCGCTGAAATGTTTTCGAATTCATAATTGCACTATCATAGACATGAACACACGCCTTTATCAGGGATTGTTGAATTGGATTTTGATTTCAATCGGGAGAGGTTATTTTGAGGTTTGCTCCTCATTCAGCGATTGCGAGGGAAGGCCAGGTCGATATTCGGTCCTTTGACCGATCCATTTGGATTTTATCACAACCCTCCTCTTTGAGCTTCATTATCGTAAATGAAGTGAAAGGCTGGGCTAACAACAAACACCTTAAATGCAACTATCGGGCATCAGCACCTTCCGTGTTATTTTATTCAAGGTTGTGCTATTTTAAGGGTCCCTGCGGACCCCTATAACGTGAAGCATTTTCGGTTTATGTGCCACTGAACCCGAAAACCCTATAGTAGCAGTTTTCTGAAAGCGTCCTGGTATTTGACTGGCGCCTTCGAAATGCAAACTATGTTGCTATTATTTTGAAGTGTTTTGCCGGGGAAATCCAATCAACGTAAAATCGCGAAATAATTGAGAAGAGCAACTTCATGTTTTTTTTTTTCCTCTCAATATTCCACCCTGAGGCTTGTCAACGGTGCTCTATGGTTATGCGGTAGGCCAGTATATATGAATTTTTCATTTTCTATTCATTACATTATGTTCTTGTGCTGACGGTGCATTTTATGACGGCATTTTCTTGCTTAGTTGGTTCAGTGATTTCATTTTTTCGCTTATCTCGCAAGGTGCATGTATAAAAGGGAGTGCGGTGGTTGGGGGTACCGGAAGCCCTAGGTCTTTGCTTAATATTTTCAAATACTTGTACACACACGCAGGGTGTTGTTCGTGCATGCGACGATCAATGCAAGAGGACTGAGGATGGTGTTTTGAACATAGCTCCCAGCGCGACCAGCATATCTTCATGGATGGCAAGTTCTCCGCGCATCTCTTTTCGTGATACTGGCGCCATGGCGCCAACATCTCTCTAGCTTCTTTCGAGGAAGTCTAGCCTTTATATCGAGGCCGTCTTAAGTTTCTTTTGTTTTTTAGTGTTTGTTTTGGTCGAGTGTGGAACCTGGCATTCTGGAATGCAAAAAGTTTTTTGTTTACTTTTGTGCTGATTTCGTTTCGTATTTGACTTTTTTGGTCAGTTATCAAAACAGTTTGATTTGATAAATTCGTAATTTGGGTACTCTTAAAATATAAATGAGACATCGTGAGATTGATAGAATGAGCTCCTGTACTGCATTTAAAGTTCAAGAACTTGAAGTAAGTCGAGCGAAATGTTTCATCTGAGCTAAGCATTAAATGACATTTTTTTTAAAATGTCAAGCGACAAGTTTCAACTCTCGAGAGGCTACTTTTGCTCTCAGCTCGCAAATGGACACTGTCAAGCATTGTACATAGAATGGATCCCACAGGACCTGGGGAAAGTCACGGTAATTTTGAAATGTTGTCGACAAGTCAGAGGTATTCCTATCATATTAATAATT
>JAQIXS010001667.1:0-27911 GCA_034700785.1 Rossiulus vilnensis | reverse complement strand
AATTCAAACGCATTTAAAGTTCCGGAACGCCGTTCCGGCTCGTAAAAAAGTACCGGAACGTCGTACCGGCGCGTTCCAGCCCCACTACACCCCTGTACATTATGTTTCTGTTAAAGATTTACTTAAGTGCTACCGTTGATGTTTATATATATACTTTATTATAAGTTCGAAGTGTATTAAAGACTTGATCCTTTATATAATATTAGCTCATAGGATACAAAATCCCTAAAAGCTGTGCGGGTTGTTCTACTTTTCAGCTTTAAAGTACTTGCTCTAGTACCCAATTTATGCGTAAAAGCTAGGTATGCCCATTGTTTTACGAACACCTTAAATTGCCCATCTTCATCAGGGATGCACAGCAAATGATAGTGTTTCGACTGCTGGCCTTAACGTCTACCTAGTCGGCAGTCCAATGGCGCCACCACCGAAGTGATGTCAAACTTCTCACTAGCATTTTCCCACCCTTTTGTTCCTTTGTTTCAGTTTGCTTGCCAGGATCCAAGATAGCTGCTCACATCGTGTTTGTATTTCTGCCACTTAGATGGACCAAAATCAACCTAGTTGCTTATTATTAAATTATTCACTGATTATCTAGAGCGTTTCTTGCCCTGTTCTAGTTAACAGGCACTGCAAACTCCAACAGGTTATAGCCCCAGTTCTCCTTCAAAAACTGAGTTTTCAAAGCATTGAACACCAAGACAGCTCTGGAACAGTGTGGCTGGTCAGGCAACAACACACTGGCAAAATTCCTCAGACTTCTCTAGGCATGTCTGGATGTTGGAGTCGGTGAACAGTTTGCTGGTTTCCTTGCTGAACGGGGGAACGTGCAACTACAGCTAAATTATACTGTGGATAAGACAGTATGAGGGAAGCAAACGACTAGCCACTCCCTCATGTGTTCGAGAGCGGTAGCGTTTGAGAACTGATCGTTCGACCATCTAGGCTACCTTAGCCTAGACACGATCGCCTCTCGAACGTAACCTCTTGGATGGGTTTAGTTGAAGAAGGTTCTTCTCACGATTCGCGTGAATTCCGTAATGGACAAACTGACATGATTCGGATTGGGTAGGTAGTTAACACAAACTTTTATAATAGGAACATGTAATAAAATATCCTCTGGATTAAATAAGTCACAATGGTGACTGACACTTAATAGCGATGTTGCGTCTGCTGGTGGTCCCGCTTCTCGGGCGTGCCACCAGGCGGCGCCACCATACAGTACGCGTATCGTTCCTCCCTCTTCTCCCAAACTAAATTGGCACCAAAGCCCTTTGTCCTGGGGCTCCCGCCAATTTTCACTCTGCCCCCCCCCCCGGATTCCTTGCATGGCGGACGTTCTCTCGCACGCCCTCTACTGCGACCTTCGCGCTTGCGATAACCACTAATCCGGTTTTGCCTTTGAGCTACTATGTGTCATGCGCAGGTAAGCCAATCCTTTCACGCGTTTTTCTGGTTTACCTGACCTTCTGCCTACTCGCACGTGGTGGGATCATCCCCCATACCACCAGCTCGAAAGTAAAGGGCGCCCTAAATGCCCTGAGGCATGCACCTGGTCTACCTTCACGATAACATGAGTGCCCCGTTCTGTACTAAGCGTTAACAAGCCTCATCAAATCCCTGGCATGATTGTCCTGCCCATGGCATGTAGCGTAGCACATCATCCTTTGTCCATGGCCAGCTTTACTGACGCCACTTCACCTTACAGTGGCGTCCATAAGTGTGCAAAGTTCTGTCCCAGCGCTCTTAACTCTCAACTCTCTCAGCTCGCATGTACGAGGCATTCCAAATTTCCTGCGCATTACCCGCGTCGCGTAAACGCTTCTTGCGCATAAATTAAAGCTGTTGTTATTCAAACGACCGTGTTAGTATGTGTACAAACCCCTGAAGCTTTAAATGTAAAGCAGTAATTGGCTTCTCGAGTCTCCTAACTAGTTCAAAGGGTTTCCTTACGATACCTACTATTATGACTAGGGTAATTCCCACCAAGCTTAGTATTTGGATTCTTCCTTTAAAGTAATTAGGTTATTTTGTTCGTAGGCTTACGATTCTCCTTGATATTTCCCCCGTACCCTCGCTAGGGTTTTTATGACTCGTTGACTCACGATTATCCGCAGAGTATCCTTGGTTCCTAGGATATTGTCTACTAATCGTTGGTTAACGATTCATCAGGTTTTTCCTTTGTTCCCTGGATAGGGTGTACTTCTAGTTAGCAAAAGATCCTTAATTGCTATTCCCTTATTCCCTGGTTAGGGTCTATCACTCGTTGGCTAACGATTATTTATTCGATCATCCCTCTAGGCATCTGAAACTCAAAAGGCTTTTTGAGAAGTTTTGCAACCATACGACTGGGTTGGAGCCTTGTTTGCAGCAAGCTGCCGTATTTTAATAAAATCCGCTTATTTATACCCATCTGCTCCTGTAGCCTTATGGGTATTTGTTGTCCGCACCACCCCTGGTGCGCTTTTATACACTCACTTGAACCTATACATGTTACATCCCCCCAAATTTAAACTATAAGTAATTTAAAAATTACATGTACAAGCAATAAAAACTACAGCATTACGCTTTGCGGTGCCGTATGCGAAACTCCATGATACGCATCACCCAGATATGCAGGTCGTCTACCGTGCAGGATGGCTCTCGACTCTTGCTGTACCACCTCGTTGGTAGAATTGGGCACGCACTGTCCCAATGTACCAGGCAAGTATCATGACGATGCCCTTTGTTCACACAAAAGAAACACTTCCTTGCCATCATTTGGCATAGGGTGGGAATGCAGAAACTGAAAGTTTGTAGTCCCTATCCCCCTCCACGGGATGGACGTACAAACTGTCTGGTCGAATCGTCTGATGCTGCGATACCATGGCAAGGTAGGCGTCAAATTTGTCCGGATCGGACTTCGTAGCTGGTGTTGGCTCTCGCAGGTATTGATGCTACGTAATTCCTTCTCCTGTGTCAAGATCCCGGTATGTCCAAAACAGCCCGGTGGCATTAGATGCGAACCGGTTGTGCACGAAGCCAGAGTGGACACAGGAGGTAACCGTGGCTTTGCTGTCAGTGTCAGGTGGGCTGACGATTGGTTGCACAGAAGACTTGCACCTAGTGCTTGATGGCTTCCTTTTTGTGGGTTCCTCTGGTGAAATGCGGTGAGGCTTGATCATAATCGAAGATGTTTTTCATTTCGTAGCCGCTTTGACCGGCGAGGAGCGTTGACCGCCAGTAGACATTTGAGCGGTTACCAATTGTTTAGGTAAGAAAAGCTTCGAACTTGAAGGATTGATAGCTCCTCTCATATGAGTGCCATGTTTCGGCGAGGCCCCTATAGATCGCTTCTTTGTATGCGAAGGCCTAGGAAGCGGAGGTACCCGCGATCTGCTGGACGCAAACTTGTAACTGGTTGGTGCTTGAGGTGTTGACTCGGTAGTAATGGAACTTTGCTCCAATGAAGCGGCTGCTAGGTCGCTCGAACGATCGGCGTGAAGTTTTGATGACATCATCGGAACCAGAACTGAGAACTTCTGAAGACGGTGGCGAACGGTAGTCTGCGGCTAGTTCGGACTGTCGGATAATTTCTGAATCCGAATGCGATGTCGGAGATGTCGGCGGCAGAGGATTAGAATTCGGCCGCGCGACATAAGACGTCCCCGATGGAGAAGACAATGCCAGGTAAGTCAAAAGCATCTCGGGAATGGACGAAATGATGTAGCGAGACTGCTCCAACAGTCTGCGCGCCTCTTGATAACGGGCTTGCTGCTTGGCATAGGCTGATTGGCGTAAAGCACAAAGCGGACAAGGCTGTACTGTAATTGACTTACCCGCAGATAACATCGCAGTGCTCCTTGGTGATGCAGAAGTCAATGCAAGATGGGATAAACACAGGACCAGTGGAGCCAAAGCTTTGTGTAGGTGTGACGCCGCCGATGTTTTGTCTGGTAGCAAGGTGAATGCAGAGGTTTTATCAGCTGAACCGCAGATAGATGTTGAAGGTAGGCCCACTGCACCCGTTGATTGTCCCGTATCCGCCTCTACCGAAGGAGAATCCAGCAGTAAAACAGCCGGCTTGGTTGCAGAAGAGTTGTCGAGAGCAATTTCGCTCAGACAACGCGGATGGTAATCCGCCAGTTGCGCCTCCAAATGTAATTAAAGCAAGCGAACGATGACGTCGTTCGGCAAAGGCTCTAAGGTAGCCTTGTCACTCGCCGCAGGATCCAAATTGCTCATAGTGAGGAGCCAAAACAAAAGCAGGCAACCCATGTCACAGGCAGACCTTAACTGGTCCATAATCACGGAAAACCCAGTGGGCTATAAAAGGGAGCGGCATCCCCGCTGCTGATTGGTCAACGATGGTACGTTATGGTGCCCCTTCTGGTTGGAAAAACTCATACAAACGAAAACGGCCAGCGGGCGTTGGGTCCTGTTTAGTTAGGCCGCGGTTTTCCGTCCGAATTAATGCCGGGAATCTTAGTTAACTTGATTTATAGGACGGAAGATTTTTCCAAGTGTCAAAGCCCACGTATTCTATTAAAATTAACTCGTCCGACTGAATATCTCTTCATTATTATAGAAGGAGGGAGCTCGTACACAAGGGTACCTGGGTATAAGCTTTAGCGGAATGCTTCTTAGATTACACAAATGCGCAGCGTGCACCACTTTAAAGAAAATGGTGCGTTCGTGATAAAGCCTATCCGGAAAATGAAAATTACCGAACGAACGTCTATGAAGTGAGCCACCGTCACATAGCGCCTGTTATATAGAATTTATTCCTGTTCCAAAAGCCGTTGTTGTACCACGTGATAGTGTGCATTGGAAAAAAACGTGAACTACCTCGGTGCAAAATGATTGAAAAACGATGTCAAATTTTGGGTTCAAATCAACGGTGGCCGCTACCTGTGCGAGGAAGGAGCCGAACGCATGTTCTGCGAAGATGGGATCATTACAAGTCTCCAGGAAAGCAGTGGTGTTATCCCTGGGTGAATGCGGAAGCCTAGCGAACGTAAGCAAAAAAGGGCTGCATCCTATAGCGACTTTCGTGGCACAATTGAGCGCCCATTGGACGGCGGCTAAGTCGGAGTCCCATTGATCGTGCAAAGGGCCCACGGCAATGGCCAATTTTGCCTTTAAATCCCGATGCCGGCGTTCCAATGGGTTGGCCTGGGGATGATACTTCTAATTTTGTAAAGCTTAAACCTAGGGCCATGGACACCTTGTCCATGATGGCGGAAATAAATTGAGGGCCATTATCGCATCTGACTACTATAGGAGTCCCGAATCGCAGGAACACCTCTTCAATAAGAACTGTGGCGATGGTTTCCGTCTTTTAGTCGATTACCGAGAACAGTTCCACGTAAGAAGATGTGGTGTCTGACACGGACAGGATAAAATTATTACCTCTAGGTGTAACTGGTAGAGGACCCACAAGGTCCACATTGAGTCTCAAACCTAGCCAGTATCTGCAAGGATGACATCGCTGAATTATCCGCCACCGATAGCTTTGTCTTTTTGGCATTCTGTGCATCTGGCCACATAAGACTGAACATCCTTGCAAAGACCTGACCAATAGAATTTAGCCATGATTAGCACCATGGTAGCAAGAACTCCGGGATGTCCGGCCCAGGTTGAATCATGATGATCCTGTGTAATCTCCATCTGCAACACTGATGGCACTAACAGTCTTGGTATTTCGTCAATCATAGTTGATAAGTGCCGAAAGAGGTTGACCCCGATAAATAATACCCTCGTTTCGAATACACCCCATATTCTACACAGGTTTTGGAAACGTCGCTCTTAAGTATGCGAATGATTTTGCCGCAAGTAACGTCCCCTAATTGCAAACGGCGATATTCCCCTCTCGAATGAGTAGAAGCCTCGATCCACGTTTGGTGGATCAGTACGATAGGTTCCGGGTTACCTGACTGTCTCGAAAGCAAGTCGGCCAGATGGTTTAGCTTTCCAGGTATGCATTCCACGGTAAAGTCGAATTGTTGAATTTCCAATATCCATCTGGCTAAGCAACCCGTGGGTTTTTGTTTTTTATGATAGTCCTTCGTGGGTTGTGGTCGGTATGTACGACAAAGGTCATCCCTTCCAAATAGCCCTTAAACATTTGTACTGCCCATAACACTGCGAGACACTATCTCCGTGGTGGAGTAATTACATTGAGCCGGGTTTAGGGTTTTGGAGGCATATTCCACCACTCTTATCCCATCATCGGAATCCTGAGCCATGAAGGCTCCTTGAGCGGTATTGCCTGCATCGGTATATAAATGAAAACCCTGTGAGAAATCGGGTTGGACCAGGATAGGCGCCGAGGCCAGCTTATGTTTGAGAGTATAGAACAAAGCCACGCAATGTTCATTAAACTTGTATGGCACGCCTTTGCGTAACAATCTGTTAAGTGGACCGGCGATCTGGAAGAAATTCGGGATGAATTTCCCAAACCACTTGCAGGAGGCTAGAAACGATAATTGTTTTACATCCTTCGGTTGCCTGAGGGCCACGATAGCGGCAATCATAGTATCATTGGGCTTTACCCCCTCGGGTGTAATAATATGACCCAAAAACTTTAATTCCCTCAAGCAGAAATGGCATTTGTCTCTATTTAGACAGAAGAACTTCCTTCGTAATTGGTTGAAAAGGGCTTGAAGGTTATCCAAATGTAGCTGGAAATCCTTATCCGCCGCGAAGAGATCATCCAGGTAAGCCTAGACGTCCACTCCTATTGCCTCCCGTAAAAGGGCCTCCAGAAAACATGAAAGCTTTTCCTTTTACCTCTGCTACCAGTTGGTCAATGCGTGGTAACGGATATGAATCCGGTAGTCACTTTATTGAGGGATGGGAAATCAGTCACTAGTAACAGGTCATCTCCTTGGGGTTTTTTCACTAATAGTGACGGATCTGCCTATTCAAAATCTACTGGTTTAAGGAATGCCTTGGTTAAGAGATGGTCAACTTTTTCCTGAAGCTGAACCCGACGTTTTGGAGATTTTGCCATTGGCTTGGCTGCGCAATGTTTAGCGCCCTCGGCAATGGAGATCGTCTGCGGTTCGACATTATCAGCGCGATGAGGCTCCCCAAAAATGTCCGCATTCTCATGCAGTATTCGGTTGAATTGTTCCCGTTGTAATTTAGACAGATGTGAACCCTCATCAGGTTGCAGTCGTACGTCAATCGCGAAACGTTTCACTGTGCGGACTGTTAAACTGGCAATTTTGGCCGCAGAGAGCATATCGAAAACCTACTGTCGTAAATTGGGCAATAAGTTAATCCCTGCAATGGACATGAAATCCATGCCCAAAATGATAGAATCTATCTCGCAGGAGGGGATCAAAACCAATGGCGTTCGCCATTGCCCAGGCGAATGTTGGTGTGAAGTGTGTACACCATCGCGCCATGTGCAACTTGGTCGGCTAAAAAAACCTCACTCTGGGTTTATACCATTGGCACCCTGTTATTGGATAGGATACGAAACAAGGATGAACCCTCAATGGCCATGTTTGAACCTGAATCGAAAAGGGCAGTGATGTGAATTCCAGTCTACGGAACAAGATGATGTGATGAATTCAGGAGAATTTTTTTTATATGGCTGTTAATCTTGACATTAACATGGCTGGAATTTTTTGTCGAAGGTTCCTTTTTATCCGCGCATTTATTTTTGCCCGTCCAAATTGTGCATCCTGCAGCTTCACATGCAACACAACTAGAACTATCTTTAGTCCGTTTGTCAGGGTCGGGGACCCTTTGGTCAGCGGTTTGAGATGGTCATCCACTGGGACGTCCCGAATAGAATGGGCGTTGTTGGTACCTTGGTCGGTATGGCCGACAGAATTCCCTCCTTAGGGGAATCTCTCTGTAATCCCTATTGGAAGGGGGTGACAACCTGTTTGCCGGGTGGTCCCAAGCATCCACCTCCCAATGTCCTGTTCGAGCCAACGTTTGTTCTCGTTTCTTTAGCATGGCCTTTAAGTCTGCCATAGTAAGGATACCATCCAGGCTTAAATCCTTTTTAAATTTGCGATAAATGCCATCGAATACCCAGTTGATCTTATCGAATTCCCCTAAAGAATGACTAAGGTTAAAGAGCAATAGTTCCATATCGCTGATAAAATCTGATGTAGATTGTAGATAGCCCTGCCGACAGGCCCGGAGTTTATCCTTGATGACCGAGTCGGGTTCCGGTTGTTTATACCTATACTTCAACTTACGGAAGGGTGCGTCGTAAGTTGTAACGGTTCGTGCATTTTGGGCTTACCATGCTCGAACTGAGCCCAGGAAAGTGAACGATAAGGCCAGTAAGGCATCCTTCTTAACCACTTGATTAGCAATTCTCACTTGCTCGAAGTGATATGCCCATCCATCAAAATCTTTCTTTCCTGGACGGAATGGTTTGATCGACTTGAATTTTTTTTTAATCTTGCCTGAAGGTTTTTGGGTCCATGCTGACTCGTTGATCATATTAACGACTCAAGTTCCTCTCGAAAACGGATTGCGACCATCCCTGTGGAGCCGTTGAGCGATCATTCCATGGAATCGGTGTCCACCCAACCTGGTGAGTAGCAGGGACCGAGCCTGTAACAACCTGTTGGGCGGCCGGAACAGTTTCTCCCGAGTCATCCTCAGAGGTATCAGATTCATCTGAATCAGTCGCGTGAGCGGTCGCCCCAGGTGTTAAAGTTCTGCAAAAAGTGTTAGTGGCTTGCTTGGCGACCATGGATTGGGCCACCTCCGTTCGAGCTCGAGCTAGGGACGCCTCACGAACACCGAATAGCTCTTTAATTCTGTCTAGGCTTCACACGAAACTGGAAGTTTGAGCCTTGTTTTCCGCTGCATTTGTTATTTGGTCCTGAAGTTCCCGAACTATGATGGACGTCTGCCGTGCAAAATGCCCTACTACTGGTAAGGATAGTGCCATATTGGCTATGGCTTCCAGAAGGATGATTCCCCCATCGTTAGCTGTTTTAATGTCCTGAAACATTGTATGCTCCGTCGACATGCGGGAACTCCCTGGAGGTAGATCCATGATCTATTTTTACTTATTCCGGAAAGGTCGATTTTTACGTTGGGCGCCAGTTATGAGGGAAGCGACCGGCTAGTGGGCCACTCCCTCATGTGTTCGAGAGCGGTAGCGTTAGAGCTGATTGTTCGACCATCTAGGCCACCTTAGCCTAGAAACGATCGCCTCTAACGTATCCTCTCGAATGGGTCCAGTTGAAGGTTTTTCTCGCGATTCGCGTGGATTCCGTAATGGACAAACTGACACGATTCCGATCGGGTAGGTTGTGAATGCAAACTTTTATTATAGAAACATGTAATAAAATATCCTCTGGATAAACTATGTCACAATGGTGACTGACACTTAATAGCTTTAAATGTAAAGCAGTAATAGCCCCATATGTAATTGGCTTCTCGAGTCTCCTAACTAGTTCGATAGGTTTCCTTACGAGCCCTCCTCCCCCTGTACCCTGGCCAGGGTTTTTATGACTAGTTGACTTACGATTATCCTCAGAGTATCAATGGTTCCTAGGATATTGTCTACTAATCGTTAGTTAACGATTCTCATCAGGTTTTTCGTTTGTTCTCTAAATATGGTGTACTTCTAGTAGGCTAAATATCCTTATTTGCTATTCCCTTATTCCCTGGTTAGGGTCTATCACTCGTTGGCTAACTATTATTTATTCGATCATCCCTTTAGGTCTCTGAAACTCAAAAGGCATTTTGAGGAGAAGAGGTTTTGCAACCATATGACTGGGTTGGAGCCTTGTTAGTAGCAAGCTGCCATATTTTAATAAAATTTACTTATTTATACCCCTGTCACCTGTTGCCTTATGGGTATTTGTCGTCCGCACCGCCCCTGGTGCGCTTTCTCTACACTCACCTGCGCCTATACATGTTACAACAGGCCAACAAAGTCAAGATGGCAGACATGGGAAACACCATAAGGCACTTAGTCCTTGTGCTCAACGAAAGCAACTAGAAGACCTGGAAAATCAGGATGCGAACCTCATTCTTTAAGGCCGATCATTGGAAAACTTTGGAGCAGAAAATGGCAGTCAAGGTTGATTCGACATGGACTCTGAACCATCAACTCGCTCTCTCAGATATCATCCTGGCACTAGAAAATGACCAACTTGTGCATATCGCCTGTTGCGATACAGCACAGGAAGCATGGGACATCCTCGAGCATGAGTACAAGTGGACTTCATATGGAGCCGTGATGTACATGACAAAAACGTTTACGGTTTTTGTTACAACCAAGGAATGGTTAAAACCAACCTCACATCGATGAAAGAAACTTCTCGACAGGTACAAGGAACAGGAGAGAACATTAGCAAAATTTAAATGGTGACTGCCATGCTGGTCAGAGGGGGTTGTTACTTCTCTTAACTGCGTTTTGCGATATACTTGCGATTTGAGAGGTTTTTATAAAGCTAATCATCCAGTGAAATAGCCAGGTTTTCGATAGTAGGACTAGTTTCTAGGGGTGCGTTTGAAACCCAAATAGCAGTTGAGAGAAAGTGACAACAGGCTCGCTACCTCCACGTGGTCCCCTTGATAGGAGGAGTATTGCTTTTGCAGTACTTCTCTGAACTAAAGCGAGCGCTTGTGACATATAAGCAAGCTTGCCCACCCGTTGAGGTTGGTCGTTTCCTATTTAACCTATTATCTTTACCTTTTATCTTGTGTATAGTATTTTTATAGATATTGACTTATTCATACTCTACGTTTATCCATTTATTTGTTTATTTTTAAATAAGTGTTGTGAAATTGTGTTTACCTTACTTGTATTTACCCTAAGTGTTAGTGGACGTACTTATTAGCAAAATGGCTTAGGATAGTGAGTGATATACTTTTGACAATGTATCTATTCTATTACTGCTAAGACATTAATAAGTCGAAACGAGTTCGCGACGCAGAACTGTCCAAGTAAACTCAATAAGATAGATTATAAACTGAAAAGAATTGATTTGTTAATGATAGATCAATGGATTATGAAAACCAAGACAGAATTTCCAAGTAACTTTCCAGTAGCTGCTCAAAATTTATTTTCAAAATTAATTGAATCTAAAGGAAGGCACTTTAAAACATTAGCTGAGAAAAAGAAAACTATTAATCATCAATTTAATCTTAATAGACAAAGAGATCATATAGGAACAGCATATAAAGAGTTCACTTGTATGGTTGAAACACTAAAAGACGATATCGAAAGTGACATTAGGAAGAACTATGCAGAATTATTTAAAATAGAAGATGCTAACGAGCAGATTAGTGTTAAGCAGACTAATCCTGGGCCAAGTGGGGTAACTGAACATGAAAGGTTAACTACGCAGGACTGGATTGAGTTAGTAGAACAAGACGAAACCAACCATGGAGAGCTTGTAGAGGACAATACCCTACGTCAGGCAAAGCGACGGAAGACTAGTGAACCTTTAAGTAATGCACGTGTTAAGAGAGTGACAATAGATAGCTTGCAGGATAATAAGTCAGTGCAGACTAACGAAATAGTGAAAGAAAACTTTGACATAGATGAGGGAGTCACTAAATTCGACAAATATATGCAAACAATCAGACGTAATTGATATTGCAAAATTGACCTCTGATGAGCATGACAGATTGTTTGCACCTATGTATCAAGTAAGTTGCATGATTAGATATTTTGCTAGACGACTTAAAAGTATGGACACTAAGTTAGCTATTATAAATACTGAGAAGATAGCTAAGCCTTTGCCAGAGACTGTCAAATAGAGTAGGGTTAATAATAATGCTACAAGTTATGTTAGGGTAGTAAAGAAGTTTAAGACAAACAATAAATTAACTTATGCTCCAGCTCAAACGTTAATTGAAAAGGCACAGGTCCCTAGATATAGGACTTTAATCTTGGGTAAAGAAGGACTTCAAGACTCCCCAGCAGCAATTAAGGAAGTTTTAAAAAGTAAATTAGATGTAAAAGAGTTTGGTGGTTTTCGTGCAGTATGGGAGACATCTAAAGGCGTGATAATTGAGTCAGAGGCCATAGAACAGAAGAAACTCCTTGTAAATAAGGTTAAGAAAGTTAACGACATTGAGCATGTAAGTTTTAAAAGGTGGGGCCCTGTGATGCTTGTAACGGGAGTTTATGGGAAACAGGAATATGATAATATTAAGATTATTATTTTAAACTCTTACCCTCAAATTATAAGTGATCATAATGGGGACTTCAGTGAGGAGTTCAGCATAACAGGGAAAAAGCAATTTAGAAAGCCAGCTAAACATAATGTATTTGTCAAGGTCTCTCGTCATTTATTGGTCTACCTTAAGAACTTGGGCAAAATTAACATTGAATGGAAAAGTTATTACATTAAGGAATATGCATTAGTGAGTAGATGTTTCAATTGTCAGGGATTGGGCCATATTGCAAAACTGTAGGACTAGTGAAAGATGTGTAAGGTGTGGGGGGTCACACAAAGCCCAAGGGTTTAAGGCTAAGCTAGACTGTATTAATTGTAAGAATGCAAGAATTAACATTGGACAGAAGGCGCATTTAGCTAATGACCATATGTGTCCAGTGTTTATATCTAAATGTGAAATGTTAAAGAGTGGAACATAGGGTAATATAGGATAACTCCCTGGTGGTGGTGCCAGGGAGAAATAATAGTAACATGGAACATAGTGGCCAGGACCACATGGTAAATGACATTTCGATTTAACTTAACCCATTATTATTAAATTAAATTTGAACTAAATAAATAAATAAAATTAAATAATTATAAATTTAAACAATATAGACAAATTTCAAATTAAGAGGCCAACTGGGCTGCTTGTTTGTGAGTAATGCTGTATGAAATTGAGAGAGGTGGTAAAATCATCTCTGTGTGAATGAATTAAGTGTCTTTTAATGAATGTATGGATAACGTGTGTATGATTACGAGACCAGAAGGGGTGCTTTATGTTGGTTATATGTAATTCGGCGTTCGCGAGAGGATTGCTGGAGGATGGAAAACTGAAAGTTTTCCATGCCCCAGGCAGTGGAAGTGCCGAGTGCACTACCATTGTTTCGACCATGAGGAAATTGGTGGGGACTTCACCTCCTCTGTGACGTTTGTGCCCTTTGGCCAAATGTCTTTTCTTGTCCTTTTGACGCTAATCCCTTTTTCCGTTCGGCCAGAGGAGGTTACTCCCGTAGAATTTCATGTACGGGCGAAAGTGCAATTTTTCGCCCTTGCTAAAACCAGTGGACCCCAAACTTTCCCCACTTCACTTCTGGCAATACATCCGACTTGAGAGGACGTGTTGCTGCCCGCGCCATAAGAGATGGTAACCACTTGGGGAAATTGGAGTCCACTGGAAGCAGTGTTAAATACAAAATGTGAGTAATGCAAATGCGCTATTGAGAATTAATTTGAGTGTTCAATTTCTTGCGCATGCTTGTGTTTCTTTTGCAACCTTTTAAGTGTTTTGTAAAGTTCTCCAAGTACTTCAACTTGGATGCATCGGCGTTTCCATTGTTAAAGAGTGTACAACAATAAAACGTCGCACAAGAGAATTGATGGACTGCTGAGTGAAATTATATTTCAGAGCATATAATTAATCGGCATAAAAGCCCACCTAGTTTCTGTCTTTTAGAGTAGCAGTGCAGAATTAGACGCCCTGCACACACAAAGGTAAGTCTGCCTGTTCTTTCTTGGTAAAGGCCTACCTTTGTGTGCACGTGTATTTCCAGCACGTGGGGTCAGCGGTCCGCACTTTGTTTTTGGTGGCCCTATTCCTTTTTCGGAACAGGGATCTTATGCACCAGAGGAACGTTAATTTATTGGCTAAAACTGAGGGTACTGAACCTTGATTTTCGAAGTTCCATTAAGTTCATGTTTTGTCTAGTGAGAATGTTTAAGTCCCCAAACATGACCCCTTTAGTCAAGAGTGCCCCTTTTTGAGAACATTAGGGTCCGGGAAATTTTTTGCATTGTTTATTTCCACTAGCACCTGAGTTATTCTCAGGAAGAGTGTTGTTATCTGCTCAGAAAAGCGTGTTGGAACAACAGGTTATAAGCCCAGCACGCTTCCACTGCGCATGCTAAGGCTTTTGGAATTAATTCAGTGCTTGTAAAATTTTCCACGAATTCTTGAATGCAGTGTTTTGTTGCTTTATTTTTTAACGTGCCATATTTTATTGAGTTTGCTTTCTTGAATGCAGTGTTTTGTTGCTTTATTTTTGAGCGTGCCATATTTTATTGAGTTTGCTTTCTTGTGAATTTTTCAAAATTGCACTTCCGCTTATTGCTTTTGATATTGGTGTGTGTGTGTGCGGCCCTGAGTTAGTGAATCAAAATCGCGAGCGGTTGTGTGTTAACTCCAATTTCGAAAATGTCAGTAGACACTAAGATTGACAAACTCACACGTTTCAATTATGAGCACTGGTGTACACAACTGGAGTGTGTGCTAACCCTGGCAAACTTGTGGGACTATGTAAGTGGAGAGACTACATGCCCAGAAGACATCCCAGAAAACGAGGCAGCCCGAAAACAATGGAAACTGCAGGACAAGCAAGCAATTGCCCGTGTCTTGCTTACCATTTCGGCAACCGAGCAGAAGCAAGTCCGGAAGTTAGCCACTTCTAGAGAGATATGGCTGCGGCTGGAAGAAATATTTTCGGATCGATCCCCGACCGGAAAGATGCAACTGCTGAGAGAAGTTTTCACGACAAGACTATCCAAAAAGGGAGACCCGAAGGAATTCTTAGACAACTATTTTGATCGAATAGACAAGATGGTTGCGTGTAACTTAAACATTCCCGACGAAGTATATGCCATGTGGCTCATGCTGGCGCTGCCAAAGAGCTACGACAACCTTGTGTGCGCAATTGAGGCGCAAAACGAGACTCCAAAGCTGGATGACATTCGGATGAAGATCCTCCACAAGGCGAAAAAGGAGAACATCTCCCAGAGTGATGTCGGGACCAAGTCGGGGACCACTGAGGGGGGAGCCATGCTGGTCGGAAAAGGCAAGAAGAAGAAAAAGAATAACACTCAACTTCTTTAACCTCAAGCCCAACCTTTGAAATCGAGCAAACCAGCAATCCAACCATCCAACTCGAAGCCGGCAAAGAGCGGAAAGTTTCCATTTGCCTGCTTCAGGTGCGGAAAACCCGGCCATAGGTTCGTGGACTGCCCACATCCCTTAGCGGCCCCGGTTAGCCAGTCAACATCGGATGGAGGATTCCTCGCCAGCCTCAAGGAGGACGAACCAGAGTGTGCCATGCTGTCCATCTCAGGCAAGAGAAACGCCTGGCTGTTGGACAGCGGAGCAACGTCGCACATGACGGCCTGGAGAGATGCCCTCATGAACTATGCACCGAGTAACAGTGAACTGTGCCTGGCGAGCCAGGACACCATCGCCGTAACTGGAAAGGGTGACCTGACCATGGTACCTAGAGAGGACCTCGGATCCAGGCCAATCCCAGTTGCTGGAGTCCTCCACGTCCCGGAACTGAGGGCTAACCTGCTCTCAGTCGCAAAAATTACGGACCGTGGAAATTCGGTCAAGTTCACCAAACAGGAGGCGGTTGTCACGAACGCAGTAGGAGAAGTCGTCGTCCGCGCCCTGAGACAAGGGGACCTATACGTGGTGGAAGATTCCCGTGCTGGAGAAAGCAAAAATCAGGCAGCTATGGCCGTGCCCGTGGGGTCGGGCATGGAGAGTCAGCTCTGGCACGAGAAATTCGGCCATCTTAACATGGCTGACCTGGACTCCATGCAGGGGTCCAAAGCTGTGATAGGTCTCAGTTTCAATGGGGTCAAGAACTACCCGCCTTGCAGAGTATGTGTGGCCGGGAAGGCTACAGTGAAACCTTTCCCAAAATCCGGCCATCAAAGAGCTAAGATCCCGCTGGAGATGGTGCACACGGACGTGTGTGGCCCTCTTCGAACACTGTCAAAAGGTGGAAGAAAATATTTCATCACCTTCATCGATGACTGTACCAGATTCTGTGAAGTCTACTTTCTGGTGTAAGGGGCTTATGCTCCTGGGGTGTAGCCTCGGGGATCTCTTCCGACAGATAATATGCCAAATCAGTCACCACTCGATAGTACTCTTTAAAACGGACGACGGTTTATTCTCAGTTCCAATCTTGAACCGCTTACAATCATTAGTCACTTGTAATCCGCATCACCATAACTTCCACTCAAACAGAGCCAGCCAGGCCCTACGCACGGAGCGTTTTCTTCCCAACGCCAAAACACAGCAGACTGACTTCCAGCCTGTTAACCTTCCTTACGTCACCTTGCATTCCATTCTAATCCGAATGGAATGCAAGTGTTCTCGGTCCGTGACGCAATAGAATGCGGACGACCTTCTCCTCTAAATCACGGCGGTACTCCGCCCTTTGACCCCTAGTCCTTACACTGGTGCGCAAGAGCGAGGCGCTCGAAGTCTTCAAGGAATACAAGGCCAGAGTGGAAAACCAATCCGGTCAACGGGTAAAGTTTTTGCAGTCAGACAGCGGCGGAGAATATTTAAATTCTGCCTTCAACGAACTTCTTACATCCAGCGGAATCCAACGGAGAACGAGTGTTCCATACACCCCTCAGCAAAATGGGGTGACTGAGCGGAAGAATCGGACATTAATGGAGATGACTTGCTGCCTCCTAATCCAGTCCGGTTTGCCCCACACTTTCTGGGCAGAGGCCCTAAGGACGGCTAACCACATCCGGAACAGATGTGGATCCCGCGTCCTAAATGGAAAGACCCCATACGAGATGTATTGGGGGAAGGCACCATCTGTGGAACATTTCCGAAGATTCGGAGAGCGTGCCATGGTGCTAAGCAAACAAGGTGGACAAGACAAATTAGATGCCAAGGCCTTCGAAGCGGTATTCACGGGTTACAGCGGAACTGCCAAGGCCTGGCGTTTCTACTGCCCATCCCGCAGGATTTTTTTCGACGCCAGAGACGCGGAATTTCTTGGAGATTTTCCAGAACTTGAACAATCGAGTGAGGTTCCCTTCTCACTAGAGGCAGAGGGTCAAGAGGAGGTGGTCACCCCTGCGGAAACCACCTCAATCGAGTTCCCCCTAGCTAATCTCCAGAAAACCTCCTGGGAAAAAGAGGAAATCAAGCCCAAGTCGCCAGCGGACCCTGAACCCAGGGCACCAGTGACCTACCAGTCCCCCACCAGGGGTCGGGCCACCGCACCCACGGAACCCAAGCTAAGGGAGCCAGTGCGACCCGGCGCCCTGGACCGCAGGCCTGGAGAGGAGGTTGAGGCTAAGGTGAGATGCCCCTTAGCCGACCAGTCTAAGCCAACGCAGGCATTGCTCCCCAACCCCACGAGAATCACCCGCTCCATGACAGCTTCAAAATCTAAGGACTTACCTGTATGCCCTACTGAAACTGCCAACCCAGCGGATGCAACGGCCTGACGCCAAGATAAGGTGGGTCATCATGGAAGCACCAAGTATGTGCTCCAAAGTACGGAAAATGTGAATCTTGTCGACCCGGTTACCGTGGAGGAAGCGGTACATGGACCAGATGCGCTTGAGTGGAAAGCTGCCATTCAAGAAGAGTTTCTTGCGCATCTGAAAAGTGACACCTGGGAGATCCAGGGAAGGGAGAGCGACAGGACACTCATCGGATCAAGGATGGTGCTTCGCACCAAACTCCAGGCTGACGGATCGATTGAGCGGAGGAAAGCTCGATTGGTAGCCAAAGGCTACACCCAAATCCCAGGCCTGGACTTCGATGAAACTTATGCTCCTGTCGTGCGATTCACCTCTATCCGCGCTTTGATGGCCTTATCTGCGAGTCTCCAGCTCAACGTGCATCAAATGGATGTGACGGCCGCCTACCTGAACGGGGAGATTGCAGAGACGCTCTTCATGGACATCCCGGAAGGTCTGGAAGCGGCCCTCAAGTCAATCGCTGCTGAGCACGGAGAAATGAGTCAAAAGGCGGATCTCTGGCTCCGCAAACTCGGGAACGGACAGGATCGAGTGTGCAGGGTGCGAAAATCTCTCTACGGCCTCAAACTATCCGGGCGCCAATGGTTCAAGAGACTGGACCATGAGCTACAGCGCCTGGGCTTGCGACCTACAGATGCAGATCTATGCCTCTACACCCTGCGTATGGACAACCAGATCATCGTCGTCTCAATTTATGTTGATGACATCTTGATAGCTTTAAACTGCTCGGAGTGGATGTCCCACGTGAAGTCCAGCCTGGCTTTATGTTTGAGATGAAGGATCTGGGACCCATACACTTCTGCTTAGGCGTGGAGTTCCGACAAAACCCCGAGACCAAGGAGATCCGTCTGGGACAACCAAAATATGTTGATTTAGTGCTCCAACGTTTCGGCATGTCCGAATCCAAGCTGGTCATCACCCCGACGGACCCAAACCAGAAGCTGATGCGGATTAACCCGGAGTTTCAGGGACCTGACACCAGAGTGGACTTTCCATATCAAAGTCTTGTGGGGTCACTGATGTACTTAGCTACATGCACACGCCCCGACCTGGCTTTTAGCGTGAGCATGCTTAGCCAGTTTAACACTGGCTATGGTAAAGCTCACGTGGAAGCTGCGAAGCGCGTCCTGAGATATCTGCGAAAGACACGCGACCTCGGGCTTACCTATGGAGGAGGAAGTGACACCCTGGTCGGATACGTTGACGCCGACTGGGCGGGGGACGCCGTTGACCGCAGAAGCTACACGGGTTACGCATTCTGCCTCAATGGAGCAGCAATCAGCTGGGAAGCGAGGAAACAACGGACAGTTGCGCTTTTTAGCACAGAGGCAGAATACATGGCCTTAGTGACGGAGCGAAGGAGGCAATAAACCTCCAACGACTACTCCGGAACATTCTACAGGTGGATCGAGGGGAGCCCGTCAAATTATACAACGACAACCAGGGCTCCCACAAACTGGCGAAAAATCCGGTCTTCCACAGCCACACTAAGCACATTGATGTGCGACATCACTTTGTGCGGGGTGCTTTGGAGGATGGCCATATTGACATCGAGTATATGCCAACAGAGAAGATGCTGGCAGATCTACTGACGAAGGGACTCTTCGGACCAGCCCACCTGAAATGTGTTCGACGTTTGGGACTGAACTGAGCACCCTCGAGAGGGTTACCTCCGCGGACGCCTCCTTAAGAGGAGGTGTTGGTTATATGTAATTCGGCGTTCGCGAGAGGATTGCTGGAGCATGGAAAACTTTCAGTGGAAGTGCCGAGTGCACTACCATTGTTCCGGCCATGAGGAAATTGGTGGGGACTTCACCTCCTCTGTGACGTTTGTGCCCCTTGGCCAAATGTCTTTTCTTGTCCTTTCGACGCTAATCCTTTTTCCGTTCGGCCAGAGGAGGTGACTCCCGTAGTTTCATGTACGGGCGGAAGTGCAATTTTTCGCCCTTGCTGCAACCAGTGGACCCCAAACTTCTCCCACCTTACTTCTGGCAATACATCCGACCTGAGAGGACGTGTTGCTGCCCGCGCCATAAGAGATGGTAACCACGTGGGGAAATTGGAGTCCACTGGAAGCAGTGTTAAATACAAAATGTGAGTAATGCAAATGCGCTATTGAGAATTAATTTGAGTGTTCAATTTCTTGCGCATGCTTGTGTTTCTTTTGCAACCTTTTAAGTGTTTTGTAAAGTTCTCCAAGTACTTCAACTTGGATGCATCGGCGTTTCCATTGTTAAAGAGTGTACAACAATAAAACGTCGCACAAGAGAATTGATGGACTGCTGAGTGAAATTATATTTCAGAGCATATAATTAATCGGCATAAAAGCCCACCTAGTTTCTGTCTTTTAGAGTAGCAGTGCAGAATTAGACGCCCTGCACACACAAAGGTAAGTCTGCCTGTTCTTTCTTGGTAAAGGCCTACCTTTGTGTGCACGTGTATTTCCAGCACGTGGGGTCAGCGGTCCGCACTTTGTTTTTGGTGGCCCTATTCCTTTTTCGGAACAGGGATCTTATGCACCAGAGGAACGTTAATTTATTGGCTAAAACTGAGGGTACTGAACCTTGATTTTCGAAGTTCCATTAAGTTCATGTTTTGTCTAGTGAGAATGTTTAAGTCCCCAAACATGACCCCTTTAGTCAAGAGTGCCCCTTTTTGAGAACATTAGGGTCCGGGAAATTTTTTGCATTGTTTATTTTCACTAGCACCTGAGTTATTCTCAGGAAGAGTGTTGTTATCTGCTCAGAAAAGCGTGTTGGAACAACACTTTATACACATCACTTAGGGTTGAATTTTAAACTTAAATTTATAGTGGTATGCTTGACGAATTAACTGACGAGGTGCACAGACATGCCCGAAAACATTGCTGTGTACTAAATTTTATAGTGTGAGTGAATAAATAACGAGGTGCTCAGATGGGTCCAAACAACCTTGCTGAGTACTAAATTTTAATTGGTGTGAGTGGGTGAATGATGTGTTGTGTGTTTTGTTATGAAGAGGGCCCGGTTGGCTTCGGCGGGCCCGGTCTGTTGGCGGTGGTGGTGCTGGATAGTAGATGAGGTGAAGGAGCAGGTGTGGCCATAAGCCGAAAGGTAGGTGGGCCGGAGGCTCCGGTTAATTGTCTGTGACAGTCTCAGAAAATTTGTGAGGATTGGTCATGGGTTTGGAATGCATAGACCCTGAGGACCTGACTGTCGACCTGTGACTGTCTTTCCGTTTGCTAGCCCCGTCACAAGGGCACGGTGTGGAAGAGCCAAAATCAATGTTCGTGACTACATATAATTGCTTACAAATAACCAATAAACAATTCAATTAACATTATGTTCATAGCAAGTCATATGATCTTAGTCATCATGAACGGGCAAATCACTCAAAGGTTTTAAAGTTAATCTGCTCAACACACTCCAATAGCCACTCAAAAGTATGTAGCCACAATTCGCACAGGAAAAACAACTGTGCCTTTCTGAACAATCTGCAAGCTAATTCCAAAACAGGTACTCGTACAATAAATTGCTAAACAAAAAAGCGCATGAATATACACTCCTTCGGCAATGTAGGTGCAATACCAACTGCTAATTAAAATTTGGACAACAAACAAAGGTAACAACAACAGTGTATATAATAAAAATGAATTCCTACCATGGATGGCATTGACTCATCTCTCGATTTTCAATTGAAGTCAAACAACATGCAAGAAAATCACAAAACATTTTATCTCACTCACTAAATTCAACTGGATCGGCCGTTCAGTCTCAAAAACCCCAACATCGGAAAACAATAGTGACAGAGGTACGCAGGGCAATTATAAATTGCAGGGGTGTGCGGCCCCGTGCCAAGCACCAGCCCAACTTACTCCCCAAATTATTTGTGCAGCAAAATCCAGACGCCATCAAGAAACTCATCAAGGATGATTTAGCACATGGCATCCATATCACAGACTGCAATCAGAAGTTGGCTGATCCAGTGATTTATGTGGGCTGCTACCAGTGCCATCTACCTTTAGGCACAGGTACGTACTAACACTCATAGATAATTACTCAAGGTTCATGAGCATTTGTCTGCTTAATAGCAAGGATGAAACCGTCGAGTCAATCAAGGACTTCGTGGTTCGAGCAACGACACTCTTCGGGAAGGTGCCAAAGGTTTTTCGTACAGACAACGGCAGAGTACGTCACGGCGAAATTGCAGGATTTCTTTTGCCAGAGGGGGATCCAGCACAAGACAACAAGCCATTCATGCCTCAACAAAACTGTGTCGCAAAATGGAGAAACCGTTCACTCCTGTAAATGGCCAAGTGTATGCTGATAGACTCCAGATTAGATAATTGCCACTGGGATGAGGCGATCAGGACAGCCACTTATCTGCAAAACTGTCTCCTAAGCCGTAGTGTGACCAAGACGCCCTTCGATCATTTTTACGACCGCCCACCGGACGTGGAAAATCTTGGCATTTTCGGCTTGGGGGCCTACAGATGTTTGACAGAAGGGGCTCTTGTCGGCTATTGAGACACCATCACAGGATGCCGGCTCATGGATCGAAAGACTAGGAGAACCTGGAACAGCAGAAGTGTTTAATCGAAGAGAGCACAGAGATTGCTCTGAAGGCATGGCGTTCAGTTCCTGTTAACTCGGCAATCAGCCATTTTACAAAACCATCATAGAAGGTCAATCAAATCATCTTATCTGGCCATCTGGAGAGGGATATCAACGAGAATCCTGAAGTTGCCAACTAGGAGCGACTACGATGACTACGGTTCTCTGGGGGGAGCGAGGCTTAATGAATGGATTATTATTATGATGTAATACGCCTTACGGAATGCTTTGAAAGACATACCAATTATTCTGAAAATAGAAATTGCATTCCAGGAATAGTTGGTATGGTATGGGTGGCAGCATGACTTATCTAATATACATACAAGTCAGAGGACATTATCTTCCCCTCATGTAAATCTGATTTTGTTAAGTCTTTATGCATACAACGTGCCTCGAAGACTTTCTGATATTCCAGGGTGGCCCATTTAACTATTTAAAAAACAGCAAGTAATTAAGTAAACGTTATTTTGAAGATTCCGTACACCGCAGTTACAATTTTTCATTAAAACAATGCACGTACCAACGCGATTTGTACCTGTGAAGTTCAAAATTTAACATAGCCACCAGCAGTTTAAGAACGTTGTTTAAAAGTACACTGCATTGTAAAAATAAAGGTGTATTTACGTTTGAAGAAATGGATCAAGGAACTGCATACAGCTCATGTAGGGCCATGACTTCTTCTTCTCATTGGCAAATACAGGGTCAGTCAGTTTCTTTTTTTCCTTTACGTACTTGTCCCGGAGATAACGCCAGCGGTGTTCACAATCTTTAGCTAAAAAAGGATTTAAGACAATTAAAATTTGAACTCAAATCATTAAATAATGTAAACTTTCATACCAAAGGCTACAATCAGAGTAAGATTGCACCATCAGGGTAACTTTGATCCAAACTCAAAATTGGTGCTTAAAATGTTCTCTAAGTTTGTTCTGCTATTTTCATGTAAGAAAGGGGGGCATGCAGCATATGTAGATCCAAATTAGGTTTTTGTCAGGAATAAGAATTTCAAACTATTTACCAGGTATTTTAATTAGTTAAAGTGTTATTCTTAATGCCATTTAATGGAGTAGATTTGAACCCTGTTTATTGTAGCATAGTCGGCTAAACCTTTCCCCATCCCATAAATGCAATGTGTCCAAAACAGGCAAAATTTTACTGTTTAAATGTAATTTCTTTTGTAATTACATAAAGTTAGTCAACTAGAAAATTATTTCTGATAATTTAATCCACAAAACATTGACATTCAAATGTGATTTTATTACGACTACAATTACAACAGATGCCCGCAAGTAGCCCGATTTAAGGGGCTTGTGGTGGGGAGCATGAGACCAAAAATACCCAACTTAAGCAACCATTCACTGTTTCCGCAAACATTTTCGTGTTCGCTCTAGGGGCGGTAAACACCAAAGGGAAAATGATTGGCTCAATGGCGCTTCTGCTAACTGCAAGTAATAGAATGGGTTCGTCTGCTAGTTTATCACATTGCTGGCGTTCTTTCTCGGTTATTTTGCTTTATCGGTGATAAACAAGTGCATCATTTCCTGTTTTTTTCATGAAGATTGAAAACAGTTCAAGTAAGGTATTAATGAGATTTTGCAAACTGGAAGCCAAAACATTCAATCTTTTGAAACAATTGAGAATTGGATCAATTGAGAATTGCATTTTTTGACATTTTTGACATTTACTAGCTTCTTAAATAGTTAATAATGCTGCAATACAAAAAAATCAAATCATCACTGCTGTCTGTCATAATTTGCGCCATTTTTGCTCGTATGAATGCTGCTGATGTGGAGACTATGTTTGCAAAAACATGTTTCAGGAAACACTCATCTGAAAACATTGTGGACGGGGCTTATGGTCGCACTGCACTGCAAATGAGTTGCAGGCTTGAGGATGGAGGCTGGGGATAGAGGATACATGTATTCCGGCCGCACTACATGGCGGAATACGTTTCAATTTTATAATGTCAATGAAAAGAACGTAGGTGCACAAGACCATTGAATTATAATTAAATATTTATATAGAAACAAGGAAAAACACCAAATTTGTTTCTTTGCCAAGTCAGTATAGTCAAAATAAACTTTATTGTAGGCCTATAATAACAACAACCAATTATTACACTAGCGATCATAGAAACTGACCGACATGAAAATATTTAATAAATGTGTTTAATTCAGCAAGTAGATATTCTAATTTAAAATGTGAAATTAGTTATCAATTAATTGCTCAATATAAGATTGGACACACATTTGTCTTCTTCAATGATTTAGGTTAACACCCCATCATCAGTGAGTGCTGGAACAGGTTTGTAAGGCATGGAGCAATTCCTGCATGTAGCTCCTTTAGTACACTTGAGAATGTTATCAGGACCTACTGACATACTGGGATTTAACTCTTTAAGTCTGTTGAGTACTTTAGTCTCACTAATGACTATGTCCAGCATGGTCTTTTTGACATTAAACTGAAATGTGGGCATACCATCTAGTCTTTCCACCGTGACAACCCCCTGGAATTGGGGATTGAGAACTTCCATTTTCTCCATGCCTGTGGAAACTGGAATGCCAGGAGCATTTCGGAGCACAGGAATGGATGAGCCATCTTTCCTGCAACCGTTAACAAATTTCCAGAAGAGCTTTGGGTTTTTCTGTAGGTTTTCCCTTAATGTGACCGACTTAAATTGCTTAAAAGAACTGTTGAGAAGTTTTTTTACCCTCTTCCTGGCAGCTCTATACTTGGCTTTGTCAATCTCCAGGTTGGAACGCTGTGCTCGGAAGTTGGATATCCTTCGAGTTCTTATAGCTGATTTCACTTTTCTGGTGTACCATGGTGAGAGCAGGGTAGATTAAACTAGTTTATGTGGGATAAACAGGTCAATTTCTTTATGGTAGACGTATGTAAAGAGTTCCCAGCAGCTATCCATTGGCATAGCATAGCATCACTAAGTGAGTTAGTAAAAACATTAAGGTTCACTTTCAGAAATGCCTGGAACCCTGACCAGTTCACTTTCCCAAAACATTTTGTCCATATTTTCGGTCGTTTGGTTAGTTGTATTGAAAGCTAGTTGTAAACGTGACTGCTTGGTGGTCACTTATACCATAAATGTTTGTTAATGAGCAGACTCTTTGAGAGGCATCTGAAATGACCATATCCAATACATTTCTTCAGTGTGCTCACATTGCGCAGGGTTCTTTACCAGCTGTTCCTGGGAGTGGTCCATAAGGTAATGTAAGAAGTAGTCCCCTTTTCTGCTGGCAGCTTCTGATATAGAAACCATTTTACAGTTTATTTATGGGATATTAAAATCACCACAGTTTAGCATCTCAGCAAGAGGGTGGTCACGACTGAATCTTTGTAAGTGCAAGTAGAAATTGGTCTGGCTTGAACCATCATCATCCAGAGCTTGATAGAAGCAGAAAGGGAACGTTTCTTGCCAGATTGCAACCTCAAGCTTCAACAGATTTATGTGTACACCGTCCACATTAAAGGTGTTTTTCACTGCCCTTCTTTCATACCCCTTCTTTTGCCTACTCTATACTTGCAGGAATTATTAAAGGGTGATGGACAAATCTGAGATATCAAATTTGAGTCCAACCAAGATTCTGTTCCAAAGATGGCGGCTGCATTTGTTGAATACTAAACCATGGGGCTTGCCTACTTTCTTCCTTACACTTCTGCATTTTAAGAGCAAAAAGTTGACGCGATGGTTTAATTGGCTTCGGATGGGCATATATTGTATCCATGGAGCAGGGTTTAACTTTCCTGGGAATAAATAGGTCACTCGGCCCAGGACGCCCATCAGTTAAGCTAAAAATCCTTGATAAACTACTAATTTATTTTTACCAAACAGTTAGCAAGAAGAGGGATTGAAGTGTTTGTTGTCCTTTCTAAATTCATCGTCTAGATTGCAGACTGCTGGTATCTACTCTATCAACTAGGCCAATACTGTAGCACAAGTGCCCAAAACTAGTAATTATCATATCTTCTACCTGTAGATCATATGGAAAATGACTCATGCTACATATAGTTTAATTTACAAAACATTTAATTTGAATTTCGAATGTCATTTCAGTACAGTGTACTGACACACACATGTGAGAAAGCCAAGAAGGATTATACAATTTAAATTTAATTTCGTGAGTGTAGTATATACGTATTCATTATATCATGTAGGGCAAATACAAATTATTTGCAGTGTTATTGAATATTGAGTGAGATTTTTTTACTTGTAGGCTTACATTTAATCCAGCAAATGCTTCACCACAGTAATCATCATGCCAAGATAAAGTTCACCAAGAAAAATGTGATATGGAACCAAATTAAGCGAATCTGAAGAGTTACTTACAAACGTGCAAAACATGCTCAGTAGAAAACTTGGTCAAATAAAGGCATCGAAACTACACAACACTCATGGAAACAATATTTGGATAAGACTTGAAAAGAATGAACCCAGCCAACGTGGAAGACAAACTGCATGACACTTGAGGATGAGAAATTATTAGTGAAACATAGTCACATTGAGTAATAAGGAAATTCCAATATGAATACCAATCACAATTTAAAGATAATTTACATGAATGGGACTGGGGAACCTTTTATGTCATAAAGCACGAGCAAGTTCTAAAGAAAAAGTCTGGAACTGTGGGAAATGTCACACAGCAATGGCCAGTGACCCACTTTCCAGGCTCACCTACATGACCTGCCCTACCTCCTGCTCATTGCCCATCATGATAGGGATCCGAAACCTCAAAAGTTTGCAAGTGCTAGCATTGTGAACAATCGGGCCATTCAATACAGGAGTGCTGTTTCTGGAAGAAGATAGCACTGTCCAAATTTGAAAAGGCATCATATGTGTCAAGCAGCGACCATATGAAGGCCAAGAAGCGTTCCTCACAGTGATGACGTCAAGAAATCCAGTGACGTCCCACATCTCCACGAAAAAGCAAATGTTCGACAGACTCAGAACAAGACACGCGCAACTAAATATCACCTATCTTGACACATTGAACATCGAAGGCATCGGCACCATAGAGTTTGCCAGCAGAGATGGCATGACAGCCACCCTTAGCGATGTATTGCTGGTTCCAATGCTACGATTCAACCTAATGTCCATTGGCCAGATAACGAACAACGAATACAGCCTTACAAGCTAGGTGTTCCTTTAAAAGTCGTTTCATACATTAAATACTTGGTAATCGCCATCACAGACCATATGAGCTGGTATACATATAGTAAAATTACTGGTGTGGCAAACCAACGCCTTCGATTTATACAAAGAATTTTTAGAAATTGTCCTCCTGAATTTAAAAAAAACTGGAAAAAGCACCCTAGCATCCCAAGTAACACAATGTTTTTGGGCATAGGCCCAACAACTTTGACCAACATCGGTTGGTCCATGGCTGGCATGCCAATGCTAACTATGTTGGGCCTTGTTTGAAAGCCAAATATGAAAACACAAAAAATGACTGCCAGGCCATCGTTGGGCCGTGGTTGGCATACCAACGAAATCCCAATGCTTGGCCAAAGGTTTACCAAAGTACAGAAAATGTAATTTATGCCAAAAAAGCTAATCAATTTTTATACCTTCAAATTGATGTCATTTTACATTCAAATGTAATCAAATAACCACATATTTATAACACATACATAAATGGCATAACAAAGCACATTTACAAGACACTAAATATGTTGAAAAATCCTTGACAAGCATTAGTGGGGAGAGAATCTACAACGATTGACTTATGAGAACAGCACCTTACCTCTCAGCCATCTGGTACAAATGAAAAGTTATATGCCATGTGGCCATCATCAATCAACCCAATATCAACCCAATATTATTCGGTGATTGCCACCTCAGTGGGGTGTACACCGACATCATTGCAAAATTGAATTTCATGTA
>JAQIXS010001666.1:0-27912 GCA_034700785.1 Rossiulus vilnensis | reverse complement strand
AACAGCAAAACTGCAACCCCTTCCAAAATAAATTTAAGTAAACTATAGTAAGAATGATTAGAATTTAAAACCACGTAAACTCACTTCAGAACACCATATGTTTGTGAGCATCACTTCGTGAGCTGCAGACCGTGTATTATTATTGAGAGATTGAGATGTGCGGGACAACACTGCGACCATGGCATAAATGTCAATTGCCGAGTTTGCTAACCTGTTCAGCACAAATTGCTCCTCTGCAAAAGAAAATGTAAAAACATCCCTGTAGTTCAATACAACCGCATATTTGACAGTGTCTCTTTGCAAATTACCCTGACATCCATTCAAGCTGTCAAGACACTCACCAACAACACGTTTACCAAACTTCATTAGAACCTGTTCAACAGATGCGCCAAATTGCTCCACTGACTTTGTGGCCTAATAGAATCAATGATAGCACCGGTCAATACAATTCAATTTTTAATGTGAAGGGAATCTTATTACTTACCAAGTTTGCAGATGCAGACAAACTTGGGTGAACATGCTCTGAAAGCGACGGCACAGAGCTCAATCCAACAATCCTCTTTGCCCGTTTAGCACCTTCTTCAAGAATCACACCCATGTTAGCAGCCGGATTCTTCAGTGCCCTTTGCAACTCTTGAAGATGGCCACCTGCATATTGAATGCCTGACAAAAAAATCACAGAAATGCCAAGTTAAAAATCTTACGCTAGTCACATAATTTTGAGAATAGAAGCAACAAAAAAAAACACTTGTATTAGTTTAAAGTTTCAGAATACTTGTCGAGTTATGCGTTTTAAGCTTGCACACTCCTGACAGGCAAATAAAAATAACATACCCATCAGAGACACAAAGAGACGCAAAATATCGTTCGTCCCTTCGAAGATTCGAAAGATTCGCATGTCCCTCATGACTCTTTCCAGCCCACATTCCTTCATGAAACCCATTCCTCCAAGAATTTGAATTGCTTCATCAACGACAAACCATGCCGCTTCTGAGCCAAATATTTTGCTGATGGCTGCTTCCACGTGATAATCTGTTGCCCCAAGGTCCATGTTACCAGCAATCATATAGGCCATTGACTTGCCAGAAACAAAATTGGTGGTTATGGAAGCGAAAACTTACAGAAACATTTCACGCCCATTTGAATTTCCCAAAATTACCTCGGTAACAAAATGATGCATGGCCATTCGGGCAAGCTTTTCTTGGATTGCTCCGAACTTGTCGATTTTCTGTCCAAACTGTGTTCTTGTGGTGGCATGCTCTATGGCCTTGGCAATGCAAGATTTCATAATTCCAGACAATACTGCTGCCATGCCAAATCGTCCATTGTTTAGAATGTTCATGGCAACCTTTGAAAATTAATAAGAAATTACTGACTTTTCAAAGCCTATTGTATTGTGCTCAGTGAAGAAACATATCTGGATTCACTTTTGATGAGGAGCTATTAGCCAAACTACTTGACCATTTCCAAATGCATGGCAATTTAAAAACTGGAATACTATCTTATTTTCACACAAGGGTTACACTAAAATGTGCCATAAATGCCATATAATACTTATAAAACGTATTATATATAAAATAAATAAAATTGAGGGAACATTACCTTAAAACCCTCGCCAACTTCTCCCAAGACATTTTCAACAGGCACTTCGACATTATCGTAGTAAATTTCAGCGGTATTAGAGGCTTTGATGCCCATTTTTTTCTCCGGAGGACCACTGGTGACCCCGCCGAATGAACGTTCCACAATAAAAGCGGTGACTTTATCTCGGGGATTGCCTTTTTTATCAGTAACTTGAGTCTATTAATGGAAATATACAACACGTTAAGGCTCATATATACACATTTTTTTTGCTCAAACTAACTTAACTAACCTGTGCAAAAACGGTCATGATTTCGGCAGTTCCTCCATTGCTGATCCAAATTTTGCTCCCGTTTAAAATATAACGTTTACCATCATTGGATAGTACGGCTCGACTCCTAATAGACTAAAAATCAGTCCATAAATATATTGAAATTCTATGAATATATGTGAAACAATTTTACAATTGATGAAAATAATAACTTACTGCAGCGTCAGAACCGCTAGAGGGCTCTGTCAAACAGAAAGCAGCAATGTGTTCTCCAGAGGCCACTTTAGGTAAATACTTTTGCTTTTGAGCATCATTTCCATAAAGCAAAATCCCTTTAAAGCCAATAGACTACAATACATAGTTACAAGAATAAATAACCATTACATGGGATATGTCATTCAAGCACAATCCATACACAGTCATAAACATTGTTAGGTAACACATTGTTATACACTGTATATACTGTTAATTCACATTATAATGTTTAAAACACTAATGTCAGTAATTTATAAAGCAACAGGTCTGTAAAAAGCTATGATGATTGTTAAAATAACTGTTCAATTGCTAAAGATTTTTTTAATGTACAAATCCTAACAGCTGGACATCTTTTAACTACCACAGAAACAGCAGGTTTTCCTTAATAAAACGTGGTTGTATTACCTGATGGGCACCAAGAACAATACCAACACCCATGTCCAGTCCTTCACCAACGAGTTGAACAGCTCTCGCATACTGGGTGTTATTTAGCCCAACGCCGCCGTATTCTTGAGGAACTTGAAGTCCAAATGCTCCAAGTTCCTTCAGAGCTTCGAGTGTGCTTGGCTCAACGGTTTCCAATTCATCATTTTTAGCTGGGTTATTTACTTCCTAAATACGAAATGTCCATTTGTTTAAAATTAAAGCTGCTATCGCCTTAACGACTCGTACAATTAACAATACTGCCCACCTGAAATATTTTCTGAGATGGAGGCAAGAGCATAGAAAGAGTTTCCTTCTGATCAGTATTCAGACCTGAAATCATAGATGAATGATAACATTTTAGTCAGGAGAACAAACACAGACAATTATTAAGACAACTAGAAGACGTGCAGCCATACAATTTGGATATGGCAGAACCTGCTCAGTTACGATATTTCCACTGAAAATGTTCATGGCAAATGACTTGGACTCCTGCAACGAAAATCGTTTTTTCTCAATTCTAGACACACCACAGAAATTTTTTTTGTGACTAATCACAGTGGGAATACAGAATTGAAGAATGAAATCCCACTTGGAGTTCAACGAATATCCCCTCACATAGTTTAATGACTATCCCATTAATCCATTAAATTTTACTGCAAATAGGTTTGAGTAATAAACACCTACCACTGCCTTTTTCGCAGCTTTAGGCGCACTGTTTTCATCTTTGGCTTCTTTTACTGCAGTTGCTGTACTAAGGTGTTGGCTGAAAAAAACATTAACTTAAGAAATTTTTTTCTGGTATTTAACTTTACTAATCAAAAAGTACAACCAAACCGAAAGGACAACAGATATTTCAGAATTAATATGGCAGCCAAGGGATTGGGCTCCATTACAAACAAAAAAAATCAATACACATGTGTCTCTTTGGCTTCGATATGCGAGTGTGTATGTGGCAAAATTGTTAAGATGGAATTTTTCTTAAGTCATTTAAAGAAGAGTAGGAAAAACAGCAACAAACTAAAGTGATATCGGAAAATGTTTCTCAGAATTGTTGCAAACAAACTGAATTGAAAAACCTTATGTTCATCTATCTATAATAGCTATTGGAAATGCATGTAACTGACATCGATTTTTTTATCCAGGTACAGGGAGTGAATATTCTCTGACAAAGACGAATCCATGTAAGGTGCAAATCAAAGCGACCACTGAGTCAACCGAACTTGACACTCATCAACTGATCAAATCATTCTTTGATGAATTTGAGAGTAACCCACAGAATAATATTATGCTGTGGAGGCTTAACTAAAAATAGGATGCTGACATCGTTCGAAACCTGGGCACCACACCACCGTAAACCAAATTTATTGTCGGATGTATGGTGAGCCGCCACAGCAGAGTTCGGCTTTTTGAAGTTTGGCACATAATACCTTTCCACGCACAGCATCAATTTGGCATAAGCCGCAATATACATGTATTTTCTATCCCAAAAATAGCTGTTGGGAATTTCAAGGAACATGGTGGCTGTTTTAATATTTGATAGACAACGACTTGGAACATCCTTATGACTCGTTGGTCATTCAACTAAACCATCAAAAATAATCGTTTTGACTATCTGCCAAACACGTTTACACTTGAAGAAGTTTCAAGCACAGATTAAAATACTCGTGTGAAAAAGCTTGCTTGGCATCCCAAAACATGAGCATTTATCAAGTGCAATTCCAAGCTTTAAATAAATTTAGAATTCAGCTGGATGATACATTTACAAATAGCACGTTTCATGATGGTCCCTATCTAAAGATATAAAATAGGATGGATTTACAGGTTTTCATTAATTCGGTACATCAACTGATACGTTGATTGTCCAAAGGACAAATTCCTTCCCCACTAAACGTAAGCGTAAACTTTTCTCTTATAATTACAAATACAGCTGGAGCTGTTCAATCGGAAAATCAAAGGTCTTTAGTAAAATTGTAGAACTTAGAAATACAATTCTCACGGGTTTCCACGCAGATTTTAAGTTAAATATGTCATAGATTAAATAACATGCTGGCTGCGATATGGCCTAGTGATTACAAGATCAAAGGTTAACCTACGTGCATTGCAAGATAAGAGTACACCAACGAACTGATTATTCAAACTACATTCACTCCAGTCAATGACACGCTCTCTATTTATAAAATGGTGCTAATCATCTGGTTATCTTCAGAAAAATTGATATTGTATTGTTGATCAACAATTGCTAGTATGGAGCATTAATTTACAAAACTCCGATTTCACAAATGTTTTAACAAAGCCGGTAATGCAAAAATGAAGGAAAAACTACAGCAGAAGTAATTCATTTTATGTGCATTTTCCATGAAATGTTTCAGAGATATAAATGACGAAGTTAAATGTATGGTAAAAGCAATCTTTTTAAAATAATAAACCATTAATAATCATTTTGTTGACCAATCACTGGTGATAAGATTTTGGCGTGCAATTTAAACAAAATATTATGAAAAATAATGAAACCTTCCCAAATATGATACACTGTACTGAATACTAAGATCAATGCCACAATTTTAAATACAGTGTACCGGTATTAATATTGGACTTGAATATTCTGAGTTACATATACATAGGCTTATCTGAAATCTACACAGGCAAAAATTGAGGCCCAGGGATGGATTTAGGCTCTAATTTTGCAAATTCAAAACACGTACACGATTCCCTGAAATTCTCGTTAATTGTATACCACACGCACACTTGTCTGACGCAAGCACAAACACAGGATGTACGTCGTTCGTAATAATAAATTGCACATAGAGTGAAAGTAGGCCGATTCCAAAAAAACTTACTTATTTTTCCTGATCAACGCTTGCTCAAAGGATGCCACTGACTTGGACAATTTACTTAATCGATATCCAGTTCGAAACATTTCAATTAATTTTAACAGCACTTCTACTTATGCGAGGAAAACAAAATTATCTAGCAAAGTCTAGATACGAGCAAGGACCTAGGCTACGTTCAAACATAAACAGAGGGTAGGAGCCTAGGAGGGAGTGGCTCAGGGAGAGGGATGGGCCACAGGCAATTAGCATTCGATTAATCGATTAAATTTATCGATTTTATCGACAGAGCGATTATTGGTTATTGTTTGCAGCGCTCCTGCTTTAGCACTTCAACATGATAGGCAAGGCAAGGAGCCCCCATAAAATACATGACGAATTCGATATTAGCAGATCATACCAAACTTATCACGTTTTCCATAATTATAACGCAAAAATAACTCAAAAAATTAATAACAACACGAGAGTATGGGATGGAGAATAAATGGGGTTATTATTATTGGATAACAATAATGCAATCAAATTGAATCAAAATATCGCCAAATTACATGTTTATGTTCCAAACTCAATAGGCATGAAAACAGACCAGATATAAGAGTAAAGATGTTGATTCTTAATTGAGGTACAAAACCATACACGGACTTAAAATAATTAAGGCGATGCAATCATATAGCTTTAAGATATTAATGCAAAAATAATGAACGAAATGCAGATCCTTTAAAAAAATTATACGACTGAAACGTCTAAACATTTTTGTACATTTTTAATGCCAGGAATAGATAAAGCTGAATCCATATGCATAACAGCAATGCCCTGCAATGCAAAATCGTCAGTTTTAACTAGGATTAATTAATCATAATTGCCTGCTAGATAATTTTTTAAAAATTATTTGAAAATGTTCAGCTTATTTAGCAAACATTTAACGAACATGTACTTGTGGGATGAACGTTTTTGGATGCTTAACTTTTTTTATACATAAACTGGACATTTTCAAACAACGTAAAACATTAAAGGTAACTTCTGATAACCAATTCAAAATTATAAGAAATATATTACAGTGTATTAACATAAGAAAACGTATTTAGCAGTGATTGTACTAAATTAAGCTATCATTAAACTTGTAAGATGTTTGCATTGCAGAGCATTGCTGCGTGGCTATAAATATGATATACATATAGTTAACGTTATCAATATAATCTAGATAATGTAGCTAAATTGTCACTTGTTACCGTGCTTAAAACATTTCTTTCAATCTCATACAACATCAATTGCAAGATGTAAGGATGGGTTTTCCAGTCGCGACCGAACTCCCCAATGTCTTTGTGCCGAGGAAGTGCGCCCAGGTTGTTTTTTATCGTGTCAATGCTGTATAACACGAGGTGCAGTGCATTTTCGATTTGCAGATTGCTAAAACCCTCTGCGATGAGATAATTCACAATATATCTGCAATTGCGCGCCTGTAACGGATTCAGCCGAGGATGCCTCTTCAATATCATCCTAATACAATTCGGGTCCTTATTGAACTGTAGGGCCAGATATAGCAAATTGTTGCTAATGCTGAAGGTCTTGGATTTTTTTGATGATGAAGAAGTAAAACCTTGAAACTGTCTTTTTTGCTTAGTCCCACATAAGCATTGGATGTAAGAATAAATCATTTTGTGTCTCTTTGTCACATCTGTGCTTATGGATATATCGAAGTTGCCTGTTAACTCTGATTGTTTAATATATTCATAGGCACTTAGGATTTCATCTACAGGAATTAAAAGGAATCTTGGATGCTGATGAATGAAATCCCTATTAGATCCGTTTTTTAAATCCTGAAAAGTGGAGAGCAGTTTTTCGACTTCGCTTGGCTGGATCGTTAACAAATATCCTCTTGACTTCAACTACAAGATAACAGTTGACCAGAATTAAATGAAAATCACAAACTGTTTTACTTCAAGCCATTCTGTGCATGACGTTTGTCCAGCTCAGTGATTTGAAGGTAATTATCAATACCAAGATTTGACTACTTAAGACTATAAGTTACTATAAGATGTAACTACTTGTGATTAATGATTTTCTCTTTACCTTATCGATGCTGAAGCTTAAAGTATTTACTAATAAATCAATAGTAACGAGAAAGGAGTAAATACTTCTGTTGCTCAAAACAGGATAGTTCTTCATAAGCTGCAATACTTCTTGCTTTTTGCATTCCAGTTTCTGGGCAAGAAATTCAAGCAGAACTACCTTTCGTATGTAGTTCAAAGACATAAATCTTATATCTGGATGGTTTTTCAGAAAGTTAAGGTTCAAAAAGGGCAACTGGCTAAGCAAATGATCCAGTGGATCAACGTCAGCTGGAAGCAAGTGCATGACCTTTAAATCATATGCATTTCTCTTCATTAAAGTTGGATATCTTAAAGAGAAGACAAAAACATTCTTTATAAGAATAAAGCGTTGAACGAACGCTGGATTGAATAGGAGACAAGCAGGAAAATACCTCAAGATTTCTGGTACACTGACAGGTTCTAGGCCAAGTTCCTTTAAGCAGAAGAATCGTTGCTCAATTTGAATAGGAGGGTATCCTAGAATCTCCGGATATTCCATGAGTTTCTCTGGAGCAATTCGTATTTCTTTAAAAACTGTAGCCATTCTCTTCACATGAGTATCGCTTTTCTGTTGTAGACCTTTAATCCTCAAGACAATTCTCCTACTTTTTTCATTAGGCAAATCTACGAAAAAACGCATAATTCAAAACAGAGTAATTTACCACTGTGAATCTACTACTGGTTACCACTGCCACGCTTTAAATAATCTGTGTTCGGGTTTTACAAGTGAAACAAACAAACTTTTGAAATCACGCACCTAAAAGTTCAGCAACCAATTTCCACCGCTTCACCAACAGTGAGTGAATTTGTCCAGTTAGAGACTGATACGATGACCGCATGATTTTACAAAACGGTTGACTGCTGGCAATAATGGACTTATTATTGCTCTTTAAAGATTTTATGATATTTAAAGCCATTTTCTTCTTGGCATTCCCATGCTAGCGTTCTGTACTTGAACGAGCAGCCGACAACCTTTAAGACCTTTTGCACAAGCGTCACAACCTTTACAGGGGGCGATCATAAAAATGTGGAAAGAGCTAAGCGATTGGTATTTGTGATATCGGAACGAATCTTATCGCATGAAACGTTTATAAAGCTCTAATTATCATCAATATATATATATATATATCGCATTTTTTACAGATAATTTGGTACCCTACATTGTGTTTCAAAGAAATCTACAAAATATCTGGCGTGGCGTATACGTAAATTTAAGTACTGTTGAGAAAACAAAACCAAATGAACTTTCGTATTAATTTTTAAAATTACGTGTCACACGATGGAGAGATTAAAACTAAATAATTAACACATAATTACTTTCAAAGTGTTATGATTAGTTTCGAAAAACGATAGAATAGTAACTCAAAAACTGGAATTTCACTTGTAGCCTACACACCAATGCTGTTCTGCTTCGGAAAAGCTTTTTTCACAAACATTGAATTTTGAAACTATGGTTTTTGCTACCGTTGCAGGTGTTTATAAACGCTTAAGCGTAATTGATCCATGATAGTGTTAAAATTCTATTTCAGTTTAAGCTCCTGTTGTACAGGTACAGCAATCTTTCGAAAATGCTGATAAGCGAAAAAAATAATTTTAGGAATTAACAATATTGACAGAACAAAATATCTGGATGCCTCATTAAGGCTTCACTGGGCCTCATTTGGTGCATAAAAACGTTTCAGACACTTATATAACCAGAAATTGACTCTTGCTACAAACGTTCTATACATGTTCAACCCATGCAAACAAACAAATGACAAAAATAGTTCTAAACGGAACAATTAATGTTAGGGATTAACAGCATTGGCAGCCCCAAAAAACAAGAAGCCTCAGTTCGGCTTTATTGGGCCAAAATTGGTGCATAAATGTTTCAAACACGCATAGAACCTGAAATCGACTCTTGCTACAAACACTCTAAACATGTTCACTCCATGCAAACAAACTTTACGAAAACATTACAAAAACTAAATCTTATGTCAACGTGGGATCTCTATTAAGTGACGGAGATGCCTTCTTACGTTTTAAAAAACATTTGCATGCACGCAACGTTGTTATAGGGGGCCTATTTCGACATTTTTCATGGCTAAAAAATGCGTTTTTTCCAACTGATCTTCGAGGAGGTCGTTGCTGCCATTAGCTTCTTGTCTATGCCCAATGAAACAGTTCATGTAAGCTGCGCCGGCCCCATCCCATGTATAACGTCACGGCTAACAAGAAGTTCTCAAAGAAAACAGGCACGAGGTGGTGTATTATCCTAATTCCAGATCCTGCCCTCCAACATACACGTTTTCATTTGTGCAACTTTTATAATGTTACGACGCCTAGCCTACGCTTTCTATAAATATACTATAATTTTAAAGTCGTGATTGAATGCCATTCTTTCTGCGGCCAACAGTTATTTGTCGCTGAACACGTTGGGAATTTACAAGTTTCGTGAGTTTTTGTGATTTGGAATTTTCGTTCCCTTGGCAAATCTGAGCCCGAGGAACAACGGCTGTGTTGCAGGTAAGCCATTTATCGCACGTTCTTACCAGAACGATGCTCGGAGAAACGGTAGAAACATTGTTACTAATTCGTGTCATAAATTTCCCGCTGGGACTATTACTAAAAAGCACGAACTTAAATCAGATTTAGAATTAGAAAAATTGCGGCTTTGTCCTCCTTCTTTGAAACTCGAAAGAAAAGTACCGTTTGCTTGACTAGCTGTGCTCATGTTCGTGATCTTGAAAACAAGAGTTTTAACGCAAACATCACGTTTTAATTAATATTTCGAAGATTTTGTCTATATATTGAGGAAAACTGTCATGTCTATGTGCATGTTCAAGCGATAGAACGTCAAATTTTCAGGCCTGTTTGTGTATTTAATTACCATCAATTATAAACTTTTTAAAGTTTAAATTCAGGCTGTAAATAGGTAAAAGTCAAACTGCGAGCCTAAAATGTGTGTAATATTTTTATATTTAAACCAGTTAGAAATATGCAAATTTAGAATGCGTCTTGAAAAAGACGAACCTTTATGTAGCCGAACGCCATTAATCGCTAGCGTGTAAGCGTTTCCATTTCAGTACAAGCATTGTTCATAACATGGAAACAATCCTTGAGATAAAAACAATTCAGTAAGAATTTGGATATGATCAATTATCACGCCGAATTTATTAAATAATAAGTATATAATAATATGTATCGAATCGGTCTGGTCTGAACCTTGAATCTAAAGAGATGAAACGAACTCATGAGATCTAAATAAATCTGAGAGTTAGCAATGGTTTTGGCCCTTTCAAACCAGCCAAAACTGAACAGGACCTTTGGATTTCACGGATTTTTACGCAAAGCGAATACATGCCAAATGAAAAAATGGACATTACACGATCTTTAAAACAGGCAAAGAAATGTAACAGTCATTCATATGCACAAGAGTTGGGCTTGTGGCCCATGCATGGTTGCTTTAAGATAATGCAATCATTGGCTTAAAAATTGCAATGAAATCAAATTAACCCACACAAGCGGGATGTGCCTTATAAACATGCCGGCTATGATTTTGATGTAAACGATTCACCAACACTAAAAATGTGGCATAAAACAAAACAGGACTCGGATGTGGTTTATGAAGTGTGTACAGTAAAATGGTGAATAATTAATTGTTAATGAATGTTCTAAAAGTGACATACCAATCGAGATACGTTTAGCATAATCAAGAAGAAAACACCACATGCATAGGCCTACAACTTGCAATACATCTGTTGGCATGTTGTACGTTATAATCAAACAACTCTGAGAATAATAATATAAAAATATCTGAAATATTGTACATTGACACACAATAAACGCCGCTAGCGCATTGAAAACGTGCTTACATTACAATTTATGTGCCCATACTCAAAATTCAATTTTGAAAAGTTACAATATAATATTTTTATCGCAAGTTTTCAAAGTTAATGCAATGAGCCCGAATTGACAGACATGATCCGTGATGAATTAAGCAAACAAAGTTATTTTTTGGATAGTAATACAGTTATTATACTCAGAAAATGCTATTTAATATATCTGAAATGAAAATTGTACGAAAATATACATAAAGTTCCGTGTAAAACCGTTTCCGTGTTTTACTAGGCCTATATTAATAACAAAACAATTCTGAATCAATGCTGAAGCGATTTGTTTGTTTTTGAAAATGTTGATTTTTTATTTAGGGGCACAAAACTGAGGGCACTTTTGACACATTTTCTCCCAATCCAGACGTATTCACAAAAATGAGTGGCTCTGGAAAATTGGAAATTTCTGGAAATTTTGTCCCATCACTGAAAGCGAAATAAACGCATGCCGCTTTCATTACTGAAGATAAAGAAACACCCTAATACCAACGTCAAACACATTTCTTAAGTCGTGATGAATAACATTCTAAACACCAACACAGCACATCAACATTTTGATCCTAGTCATGGACTTAATTTTACATGTCCTATGCTCTTCAAAGCACACGGCCTCTTGGTCTATGATTCCATCGTCATCCTCTCCAGTAATTAACTCAACACAAACCCATACCAGTCATAGTGAGCAACTTTGTCAAATAGGTCTCATCAATCCGATGCCATGCCAGACAAAAGCCGCATGCTGCAAACTTCAGTCAAAGCAATGTGCATTCGAAAAATATGATGATCTTGTTTGCACTTCAGTCTTTCTATTACGTATCTCGCTTTCACTCCACATGTTCCACTCCATGCTAACTAGGCTTTTAGGCGTCGCATCCACGCCAATGACCACAATCGGCCTGTCAGTAAATTGACGCGAGCCTCGGTATCGATTTCACTACGAAAGTGATAAATAAATCCCAGATTATTCCAGTTGTGTAACTGAAGCAGCACACGCGACGATGAGATGCTCCTCACGCCTGTCATGGAACCTTATGCACGCGCGCTGTGGGAGGCCGAAAAGCCGGGGGTCTCCACTGAGGACAATCCCCATCCCCATGCATCCAGGACCAAATATAACCTCGACTCTAAGCTATTTCCGTCATGCATGTACTTGCCTAGGCCTGCATTTGCATAAATTAGCATTGCTGGGCTTCAGGGCCTTCCATAAAAGATTCTCGTGGAATTGGTAAAACATTTTTAGCCCCCAACCTTCGCCTTTTTCTCATTTAACATTTGTCAACTTTGCACAAAGGTTAATCATAAATTTGCCGAAAAATTTATTCGAAAACCAAGTTAGTTCTGAAGCATTTAACGAGCCGATGTATATCCACTCAAATTTATTTACAAATTTGATGGTGAGATCGCTGTAAAAATTCGGTAACCAGTGAGTTTTTAAGCATCTTATCTTAATTAAATCACCATTTAAACTTATTTTCAGTTTAAAATCGGAAAATAAGATTTCAATATTGTCTTGGTATCTTGTTTTAAGTTACCATTATGGCTTTATAAATTTAAATGATGACTTAAATAAGATATCACGATGAATAACTCACCGGTTACTTATAACATAAAACGAATTTTTGCAGTAATATACATGTACATGTTTAACTGGTCTCAGTCAATATGCAAGATATGTCTATTACTTAAAAGCTTATTGATGTATATGCAAAACAGATTAACAATTTTATTTCAGAATGCTGATGTAGGCCTATCGCTTGTGTACCAATTTGATCTAGTTTTGATTTCTGTGGCCCTCGGCAGAGGTCAAACAAAAATCACAATAACATTAGTGCCACCAATACCAAAACCTGTTGGGGCCCTACTTAATTTTCTTAAACTTGTCCCCAAAATTTTAAGATTGCACATTTGCAAGGATCCTATGTTTGAAAGGGTATCTGCAAAAGCAGCATTTCACTTTTGTTGTAAAAGTTTGACATCTAACATTGTTTCATAAATACAAAAAAATGGAAAATGTATGCATATACTTCGTTTGAATAATGAATTTTAACCTGCAAGGATGCTATACTTGTTTATTAACACTAGAAGGTGCTTATCATGTGTATTTTACGCAAGTTTTCATGCGTTTTCACTACAACCACATTTCTGTTGGCATACAGATTGTAATACATGTATGTATTCTGCGTTTATAAAGTACATGTTACTCGTAATACACATCAGTGCAAACAAGTGACAATTAACATTAATAGTTTGCATGTTATCGTGATGCGTAGTGTTGAGTTTGCGCCTTGCACATGGTATAGCCTAATATAGCCTATATGTACGGACTCAACTCATTTATAATAAATATTTCGCCATCTCAGAAGTTAGATATGTTAGCATTTCAATTATAAGTTGCATCATAAGCATGCAGGCAACATGTCGTAAGAGCAGTTCAACAGTGACTAAACTCAAAATATTGCGATTTACAGGAGAAGCAATTTTGTAAATAGTTTTCTCCTTGATACAGGACATTTCGCTTGATGCAATATATCACCTTAAACTGGAAATTAACTATTTTTGAGTTGTGTCGACTGTTGAAATACGTGTGCGATGTATTAAAGGCCCTTACAGCAATGCATCAATTCGATCGGTACAAGCGAGCCTGCAAAACCAGAGGCGTATTCTAAGATTCTTAATTCAATAGTTTTCATATCCAATGAAATTAAGATGCCTCGAAAAAAGCATGCATTGGTTCGAAACTAATGATGTCCTACAATGTAAAATTGTAAAGCAGTCCGTTGGTCCTCGATCAGATATCATCTGGCACGCTGCTTATAGTTGCGCATTTAGGAATATGGGTTAAACAAATAGGGGTATCGTTGGGAGAAACTTAACATATACGTGTTAAGACTATAATCCCAAACCAAGAAACATGCAAATTTAAGATTATGCAAAATTAGTTAGGCCTAAGGCGAATCCATGCATGCAAGATGCCATGCAGCATAGCACGCATGAGACTTCTTTAGATGGCTATTATTTATAAATATTAAAAACTGTTTGCTTACTTTTAAAGTGCTGCATTTTTGTGTTGCTATCAGATATGGATAAACAGACGGAGTTAGCAAAAGCTCGAGAAAAATGGATATTGTCGATGGAAAATGCTGCTAAATCACGATCGGGGCGTCCTCTTAGGAACCGGTCGGGAAGGTAAGTCCAAGGAAATTTCCTATTTTATACCTAATAAATCTATGCAACACTCGACATTTGAATTTCAATCCTCGCGCAGTGAAGTGCATAGCGCATATTTGGAATTTATTGATCAACATAACCATAAAAGGCATGCACAAATAATTATGCAAACATGTATACGGTTAGGACATTGCAGATTATTGTTATTATGGAGAAGTAAAATTTAATATATAGTTAAATTCATTGAAGCATAAACTAGAACAACTACATGTATACAAAATCCTAATATGGATTCCCAAGATGTCCACACAATTATATTTAACGTTAAATATCAAAATTACACATTAGCCTATTTGATGAATGAAAACATGTTGTGTGTAAGATTATTTTAAATGGTTACAAACGTGTATTTACACGGATTTAGCATTACCGTTCTATCCATCTCACTTGTAATACTATTTTTCAAAACGTTTAATAGGAGATAAGCAATGGGAAAGTGTTATGCCTCAGATTTCTCTAACATTCTTAAAATATATGTGCAGGACATACGCACATTATGTCAATTTGCGTAATACATCACAAACAACTTGATACAAGTCGCTAAAAAACAAATTTTTTCTTTAAATTTGATTAATTTCTCAATTATTTGGCTTGCTTAAGTATAAGATATTGCTACAGACTACATGCAGTAATTCATACATACATTAAAAAGAGCTAAACAGTGTCATCCTCTGTAAATTTATATTTGGTATAAGTCCTTGATTGCTTTCTAGGGCCGCCCATTAATGTGCTGAAATATGCACGCACAGGTGCATAGTTACACTTAGAAAACATAAAGAAAAATACTCAGCTTCCCATAAAGTCGTCAATCTCAATTGCAGGTCACGTTTACAGCACCTCTCCAGAGCCACTAAAGTTCGCCTAAAAGATGTTAACGTTAGTTTAAAAATGAATTATTTCGGTGGTAATATCAGATCCTTCCCATGCTCTCAAACATGTGGATTCCACCCAAATGAACAATCGTGTTCGCTTATTTAGGGAAGAACAACGACTAGATAAATGTGGGCCCAAATGCCAATGCTCAGCCAAAACGAAGTCCACCTGCGACGCATCTGACACATAAATGTCCATGCATGCGCGTTTCACAATAATTCAAAGAGGATGCAAAAAAGGCCTCAGCGCAATTCTGCATTGATCACGATGAGCGAAACCGAGCGTCTTTTTCCAAACCGAAAAATGTATACAAGGGTGATGAGGAGGTCTGTTTATGTCTCGAATAACTTATATGCTAGTTTTAATCAAAAACCGTCTGGTACAAAGTTTCAGAGCCCAGACCAACACGCTCTAGACAGCAATGGGTGTAGATACATGTGCCAAATAATATGCATGTAAATGCAAATTGAAGGCAATTATGTGTATAATTATTCCACTTTGTATATTTCAAAATTTTTTGTATTAAGAGTGTTACTTTACTCAATTTCTTAAACAGAAACACACACGGCAGTATTATTTTTAACAATTTAAAATTCTAATTTTTCTTCATTTTTGTTGAAAATTGTCTCCAAGCGAGAACCAAATTATCTTATATTTGGAAAAATGCCATTATTTCAGAAGTACCTCTTATACTTAACTTTTTTAAGGGGGGGCAGGGCAGAAAGAGAAAGACAATTCGCAAAATATTAAACATGACACGTTCAGTTTTTGATAAATGCCTCTAGATTTATGGACGATTTTTTTTCTGGAAAAAAATTAGTAATGACGCATTGCGAATAAAAAGGCATTTCCTGATGCTTAAATAATTCCGATAGTAAATTTAAAAATAAGCATTGAGAATGTTGGTTAAAATAAAAATATAATCACAGATTTAAAACGCAATTTGTTCCATCGGAAAGTTCTTGAGACAGGTTAAGTCGACATTGTCTATTTAATGCGCTCAATTCCTACCTGCCTTTGTTTCAGGCACGCGTTTCCTGAGGTGGTTCGGCAGAGGCGCCAAGTGCTCCAGGGCATGGCCAAACCCCTAAAAAGATGGCTGATAAAACACCGAGATAATCCATATCCAACCAGAGAAGAAAAGATTTCGCTGGCCCTGGGTTCTCAGATGACGCTTATGCAAGCAAGTATCGCCATAGCAATCATTATGCCGTGGTTCTTGGAATTAAACAGCTGAGAATTGGTTTGCTGGTCTCTAGGTATCCAACTGGTTCGCAAATGCCAGGAGGCGTTTGAAAAACACGGTGAAGACCCCAAACGCCGATTGGTCCAAACGGATTAAATTGTACAACAGCTGCGTGGTTGGAAACGCCGAATTGCTCAGCATCAGTTCCGACGACAGCATTTGGGATTCCGATGGCATATACAAGGACGAAACTGGTAAGTTCATCTCTGCGTGTGGCATTTCACTATGCAGGGAGTGTTGGTGCATGTGCATGGTAGGGTTACGAGATAAGCTATGAAAGACCAAACGGGATATTGGTATTATGTAATGGAAATGTGACATGGACAAAATTGCAATGGAATATGCCTTTGCCTGCCTTAAGAGTCAAAAACAATACATGTAATTACAGTAAATCATCTCTGAACGAAGTATTACTTGTGAAAACGCGTGTTAGTACGTAAGGAATCTTGAAAACAAATGCTTATCACTACTGAACAGCAAAGGAGATTTCTGGATTATTTCAATCAGATTTAATAGTAAAACAAATTCAGTGACATAGTTGTCCGAAACCATGCCAAAAAATTACACATTCTTTATTTATTTGAATCTAAAATCATCATGTTATAATTGCTAAATCCATTTTTTCCCCATTTATAATTAGTCGTGCAGTAGGATCTGAGTTATTTTTTTAAAATTTGAAAATGCCCCGTTTATTCTGTAAGAAATTAAATGAAAAACTTAAAATCCGTCACGCAACGTCCGATCCCCATCTTCGGATTTTTCCATTGTGAAGAAAAAACATTTTCGGAGGTCGCATAACGGCTTTTTTCCCAAGTTTATTTAATTTTTTTTAATATAAATAAATGGGATATTATAAAATTATAAAAGAAATAATTGAGACCCTAGTGGACAACCAATTTCACTGCTGGGAAAATGAATTAGCAAATATAACAATTATTTAAAGCAAAAATGTGATAGTAATTTCATTGCCTGATCGGCATCCTTTTGGGCATAGCTTAAAACGTTTACGCTATGATTTCTCAGACGTATCTTGGAATTTTCTAGAATTACTTCCAACCACAATCCGTTGACCATCCATTGAGCAAAACTTGGACAATCAAGGCCCTAGAGAAAATTTGATCTTTGTTTTTGATTTCCATCCATCGTCCATAAATCGTTTCTCATTCAATGTCCCCATGGTCCCATTATCACAAGAGCTTATGAAAGACAATCCAAAAAACCCAACAAGACTGTTTTTTTTTTCGAATGCGTAGAAATAATTCCATCAGACGTGACAGTGGCTCAGGACCGAAAGACCAACGAAGATCACAGCTACTCAGTCCTCGACGGCCTGGTACCAAACTGCAGCCTGCGTGACGCGTGCCGACCACAAGCGCTGACAGACGCGCGTCTGGTTGCGTCGCATCAAGTGAACAAGACGCCGGAATCCAAGCCCCACATTCAAACGTCTGCACCGGCCGTTCGGTGCAAGAGGGAGAGGGAGGCCTCGGAGGACGAGGGCAACTTCTCCGATGACGCCCCCTGCGTGGCCCAATACGATCACCGACCGAAGAAGTACAAACGCCACATCATGCAGCGCTATTTGCACGACTCGTATCGCATGAGCCAAAAGCGGGACGAGGAGGCGGAATGCCAAAACCAGAACGGGAAGTGCCAAAGGACAGAAACGTGCAGGGATTCGGTCGGGGGATCTTGCAGCGAAAGCGAACGGTCGCACTCAAACTCCCAGTCGCCCTCCAGTTCGAATTCGGCCAGGAACTTTAGGTTTTCAGGTGAGACACTGACATTTTAAATCATTTGTCTTGAGTGTTGGCAGATTTTCCACTCATTGGACATGATAGAAATTGTTCAAGATTCAAGAGGACACTAATGAATGGAAATCAAAGATCAAATTTCCATGTCATCATGTCTTTTCTTAAATAATATTCGGAATTTACTATTTGTGATGTACCTGCCTACTTTCGCTCATCTGTGGGTGGCTGAGGGTTTAAAGTTCACACGGCACTGTTAGGAGTAATCCAGTGCAGGTCCAGTGAATTGCAGGTTCCTAAGAAAAAATTCAAAATGGGGAAGTTTCAATTGTTCCTTCCATTGATATAAAAATCCACTTTTTTATAAATTGATGAAAACTGCTAAAAATAATATAAAAGTTTTTATGCAAAAAAGTCAATAATATGAACAGAAAAGCAAGAAAAATCGATCAATTGTGGCTGGTTTTTTGTAAAAATATCGCCTTATTGAAACACCATCAAATAGGAATGTTAAGGGCGAAATTTGTGGAAAAGCGGAGCATGAATGATACTTTTGGCCGGAATTTCAATAGTGATTATAAATATATTTAATGAAGGAAACGCCTTGTAATCCCATTGAGGCATATTTACCACTGACGAAGAAAATTATTTCTTAGTCAAATTAGCCATTTTAATGAGCGTTCAGAGTTAAACCAAATTCATGAATCAAATTATGGGAGGCCTAGCATATTCCGAATTTTTTAAATTTCCAATATGTTTTCTTCCTGAATGGAAAGGGTTGGATTTAACTCCCAACCCCTCCCCCTCCTTTTCTGCACAAACTGCACGCCATAATAAAGTATATACAGGAAACCCCTTAGGTCCACTGCTCCAGTCAAAGATGAATTCCTAAACAAATAATTTCAATTTTTTGTTAAAGTTTTATATTCTGCTGAATTCACTGTTTCATTTATTTTTCATATAAGAATCATTCTTACTTTTAATCTTGCATGGATTTCAGAAGTGGAAGTTTCGCGGCAGTTATTCAGGCCAAACGAAAACCCTCCTTTTGGCAGCGAAAGGTTTGTGGATTCCGACAAGAATTTATGAGTGCCGATATCATACATTGTTGACCAATTTCGGAATGTTTCAGGCTGAAAAATGGACGGTATTGGAAAGAATTTGACGCCGCAGTAGTCCTCGCCAACTTAGGTCGGACTGCGACGGCAAAGCCGCCTACATCAGGGCTGCACAGTCCAGCAATGGGTCTTGGTACCACGTGCACGTAACATTTGTCATGGTTTATGTAAAAAGTGTAGGCCTGACATGTGGCTAAGCCTTTGGTGGTTTCATGGCGATCTCGATGTACAAAGTTTTCATTTTGATACTTTAGCGTTACCAAAAAAATCTGGTAACATTAGATTTTTTAACCCAAAACATAACCTGTAGAGGCCCGGCACAGATCTTCCTTAACGTTATTGGCAGATCAAGCAGACTAATGGATAAAAAGATGATGTTGCTTATGAAAAAGTTAAACTCGAAATATTTTAGGCATAAACGTTTATATTACCAATTTGATCTGTAAGTCCATTACACAATTTTTTCTCGTAATTTATAATCATACAACATGTAATTTATTCAGTTACATCAACTTACATTATCGATTTTCTACGCAACAGACTCAAACGCATAATAATGTACATGAATAGTTCAGGGTATGATGATGATTAAAATAGTATCAGATGTTTGGTCATCCCAAAATTGAAATTATATCAACACTACCTATAAAGTAATGTATACTCATTTCAGAGAATGAACATAGTTACATCATGAATAACTTGCTTTTTTATTTATGACGAAAATTAATCCTTTTCTTAAATATTGACAGGAGTTATTATGAGGGTTGTTTGACATTAATCAAACAATGGTAAATCGGGTTCCCCAACACCCATAAGTGGTTGGGAATGGCCTTTGAACGAATGGCAGCGCAATGGAAAGTCAGTCAGTTTCGTTTGCCTTTTCAAGGATAGTTATGGTGGACTTCAACGACCACGGAATGGTGACAAAGCAAAATATCATTTCCCAGATGATGTAAAATGTCCAAAATAGCGTAAAACTAACTAAAAAGCGCATTATGCATGCTTTTACCCAGACTATGAGCTTTCCATTTGCACGTTTCTGATCTTTAAGAATTACAATGTATTTCCACTTTATTTTGGCTGTTTTTCCCTGCAATCAATAGTGTTCAACCAGTTCTTGCACTCCAAAAAGGTTTCAGAAAAATTAACATTTTGAGCATTTGTAAAAATCTCTTTTCCAAGTTCTGCTATATCATTACATTGTGTATTTTTTTAACGCATTATCCAATTTTATTTGCAATATTGCAAATAATTATTTGCAATATTTTCACCCAAATTTTATAAACTTGGATATATGGGAAGCTCATAAGGGTTTCTTCCCTTAACATATACATATAAAAGTAGTACGAAAACATTTTAACACAAAATAGTTCGGGATTTAATAAGTAAAAGCACTATTGTTCGTAGTCAGCAAGCTTTCTTGGAGCAATTTAATGTACAGTTTTTTTAGTGATGATTACTCTACTCAACTTCTATACATATTCTCTCTCTATATATAATAAGTTAGTTAAATTACATAACTGTTCTAAAATATACCTTTTTATATACTTCATAATGTGCATCAACAAAACCATTTAGTCTTTTGAAAAGGTTTAAATTAATATATTTAAAATAATTATAAATATTTATACAATTACATATAAAATTAAATATTATAAAATCTGCTTTTATTTTTATTTCAAAACGTTTGATATACACAAAGTTTGCACAAGCTGTTTTTCAGTCAATTATCCGTATAATTTTATTCCATATTGTTAAAGGCTCCAGAATTTTCCACCCTATAAATCTATCGCGAACATGACAATTGACTGTTTAATTTTGTTAGCCGATAATTAAGATTCATTAAGTATTTGTCAGGGCGTAACCAACATGCCATGCCAGAAACATGCCATGAAATAACCACAAATTTAAGTTTAAATACCAGAATGTTTTTCCACAATTTCTAAGTAGATCTGTAGTAGTAAAATCACGCGCGGACATTTTAAACATCACCTGTAAAATGCATTAACAAGATTCTGCTCTGTCAAGACGTAATCACCACTATTAATTATGGCGAATACTTCTTGATTTGCGAAAGTTTTGCTTTGTCAGCATCATTTTTTACGATAAGGTGTTTGTGAAGCTTGCACTTTGCATACTTTACCAAATAATCTATTTGGCATGATTGATAACCTTGTTGAATAGATGTTGATGAATAATTTTAATCTGTTTACTAAAGCGATAACATTTCCTAATTTGTGAGCCTCCTTTGTACTTTAAAGTTCTACTACTACAAATCCATGCAACACTTTGAGCAATACCATTTAAATACTCTTTAAAAACCCTTAAGCAACTGACTCATTACCAAGTTTTGATAATGTTCCAATTCATTGAATTGCAGTTTTTAGTTTTAGTCTACGTCATTAAACTTTTTACAAGCAAATAATCATGTCTATCTCTTTTTGAAATGATAGATTGATAGTAAGCAATTTAATATCAGTTGCTTAAATAAAATTCACAAGATTTCATATTTTCAAAGAATGTTCTTTTTTAAAAACAATTACACTTTGACCGAAGACAAGCTATTAACATACAGCAATGCATTGTTGTAAATGTAAAGTAGTATTTAAAATTAGTCGTTAAAAATTCTATTAAAATATAATTACGGTTTTGGACTAATATATTAATTGAATGTGGTGTCAAGCCTGGTTAAATTTAATTGCAGAATAATGAATTAATATATCGGAAATTGCATGGTTGTAAAAGTTTCAAAGATATTTTGTAGAGCAAGTCAGTTCTAACCCTGGATAGAAATGGCATGATAATTTCGTGTGTGGTAATTTCCTAGCTAATAATACCAACTATTTTCTTTGGGTAAGCTTTGCACTAGAGGTTTGCTTCACAACCATTTGACACGTCAGCGTTCATCAGTCCACTTTTTCAATTAACAGGCAAGGAAATACTGATTGGCAATTCCACTTGCCTGCTATTCTAATTCAATTCCCTGCCACTTGTCATTTAGGGGCAACCCAATAAAACTGGAAGCACTTAACGGTGTTTAAGTGTAAAACAACCTGCATCAGAAGTTGGCTCAGATATGATATCGATGGTCATTATCAGATTTCCGAAAAAAAAATTCAGAAAATGCCTTTGATTATCTTTACTGTAAAACTAGCCATTTTCCATATATTCCGTATAATTTTAATCGGCCAACACCATATGTATAATAATTGGATGACAAACATTTTTATTTATATTATTACCGAAGCTCACATCCCTGAATTTTTCAATGAAAGATGTGAAGTTGCAAAATTACAGTACTAAACATAATTTCATATTCACATGGACGCTACGAACTCAATATAAAAAGCGTTTTTAAATTGCCATATTTGTTACATTTTGTCGCATTGTGCTTTTAGGGCCATCTTGAATTTTGTATAGTTAGTTATTTCGTTTTTATGTTTTTAATTAACATGTTTTTCATACAAAAGCTACTTATTTGATGATTCACTCTTACGCATCGTGTGTATAAGATAAATCACTACGATTTTGTGAGGAAGATCTGAATAAAATGTATAAATTGTTACTTACTGTTTTTTAAAGAACGCTGTCCGTCAGGATCTGTTTTAAGTTGACATTGTGTATGTATTCACAACTGGAAGGGCGATGAAAAAGTTTAGGGTGAGATAATGGCAATTTATTATATACATGTTAAAACATTTGTTGAATGCACCACAAGTAGAAACGTTCATGGAACAGTTGAGATCACGAGATTTTGAAAGTTATTTTCCAAGAAAAATGTCGAGTATAACATTGTGTACTGACACTTTTTTAACAGAAAAAATGAAAAATTAATTTATGATTAATACTCGCCCTCACTCTCACCCTCGGTATTTTAAGTCAATGGTAATTTTATAAAAAAAGAATGAATGGTAAATGTAAAATGTTTACTTAAAAGGATGCAAAATATTTGTGTCACAAATTGTGAAACATAAAGATGAAGACGCCAGACACATTTCTAAGAGAACACAAAATTTATGTACATGTATGTGTTTAACAAACAGGCAGCGCAGAACAATAATAACACGCCACTTACCCTCGTTAAAAAATATGGCTATTCTAAGCACGTGTCAAAAACTGACCACTGAGATTACGATTTTCCAGACTTCATTGCTGATAACAAGCTGGTTAATACCGACTTTAGGTCTTGAATCTCTTCTCTAGTTTTCTAATTGTAATAAAAAACCAACAAATAAAACCCAGTGTAAATCACTCTTTGATAATTTCACATACACCTGCAGTCATAAACACTCACCACTATGTCAGAGTGATATTTTTGGTGATCTTCATTCATAATAGCTCTAAATTCCGTCTTCATCTCTTGCTTCACCTAAAGGGTGAAAAAGTGTAAGCAAGCAGGCAATCCTGTTCTAAAAACCGATGACAGCAAGCGACATTTAGTACGTGCATACAATTTGGAATCAGCAGAACTGATCACGCTGATTCCAAACCATGCACATACTGCACCAGCAACAAAAACAAAAACATGAGCTACGAGCCTACGGCAGATACTTTACATTGCTTAGCAAATGCGAAATTTCGTTTGTGTGCCCTTCTTGGTGTTCGCCGAGCGAACGTTCTCGTTTCCAAGGTTTGCTCACTTTTGGCATGGATTCGCTATAGAGATCTTCGAGCTGGTCGTAGATTGCGCTTTGTTCTCTGAGTAATTCGCCCAATTCTTCAGCAACCGTCACCAGCCTGAGATCACAGGACGTTCTGCTGAAAGGGGGTCGCAAAGACTGCATTGCCGTACTCCGATGGGACAGAAGCATCTGGGTCTTGCTGGCTTCTGTAAGCACCAGTTTACGAAGTTCGCATAGTTTTTCCAGTTCTTCCCTGTATGAAAAATTGTCGATTAATTCGCGATAATTTTCTAATGCTAGAGATTTGCATAATATTCACCAAAGGATGCCACACGTGCAAACAATTACACATGTTTGCTTCAAATACTTATGAAAATTGCTAAATTTATTTTCCCCGGTGTAGAAATGTTATGTTTTATAATTTCAAAATGTCCCATAACGGGGTCGCATGACGTTTTTTCCCAAATCTATTTAATTTTTTTTATAATTTCTGGAAACCCTTGAGGCGACACTGAGGACAGTGGAGAAAATACTTTATTAATTATAGAATGAAATAGCCTCTTTTTCGATTAATCTTTCCTGTTCCATGACTGATTTTCCATCCGTTGGGCATCGGTGTGGCTTGCTCTACGTTGGAAGGCGTATCTATAAGCTGAGGATCTGATTGGTTTTGGCTCAGTATATTCTTGTTTTGAGCAGACTACGATGAAATCTATGATTAACTTGCCTTTCTGGCTTCGAGATTCCAGGGAAAAGCTGATGGTATGTACTCCAGCACGTCCGTTCCATTTGTTTTAATTTCTTCTGATAGAGTTCCATCACATCGTGCATCCTCTGGATAGTCAGCAAGCAGCTCTGAATAAATGTGTTTCAAAAAAGCACCAGCATTAAGTGTTTTATTACTACACTCAAAACACACTTAACGCACCAAATTACTTTAAAGAGTCGAGTGTCGATAAATGTCTATTAAAAATATCTATTAAAATATAATCACGTTCTCAAAACTCCATGAGTCATAAGGGGCCCGATACTGTATATTTTTAAAGGTACCACTAATTCGAAATACTTTTTTTCATCCGAATAAATATAAAATTATAATTTAGAATGAAAAACCCTGTCATCGGAAACGTACATGCACAACCAAATAAAGACATCCGAGACCCCGGCGTAAAATGCACTTACGTCATGGAACTCCCCGATTCTTCCGCACATTCCGCTCGACCGAGACTCCGGAAAAACAGAATCGCCTTCCGCACTGGCGCGCCTGGGAAATTCCCTAGCCCGCTCTCCAGAATCCCCATATCCCGTGTCTTCCAGGGAGTTCTGCCTGCTTCTCTGTCCCGCCCTCAGCCTCGCCTGATGCGACCCCAATCGGTTCAAGTCCACCTCTGAAGAGCTCCTGAAGAGATTCGACCTCCAGGGATTCGGGAGACGCATCGGAGCCCTAGCCGGATGGCTGATTTCGCACCACGTCCCAGACTTTGCCGGTTTGGCATCGCTGGTCGAAATGGCAAGATCGCAAGAGCTGCTTCTGAGACTCCGGTCGTTTTGGGAGGAGATCGCATCCCCGCTCGAGCAAGAGGCAACATCCACCACGACCGTGTCCGACTCGCTCAGATATCCCACGGGGCTCTGGGCGCCCGTAGTCTGTCCTGGTTCGCAGAGATCCTCCTTTTCCTGCGTTCCGAAGCTCTCGAAGCCCGACTCTGACATGAGTCTCAGCGGAATCTTCTTCGCGATGCCGTCTTCGCAATTCACGCCAGCGTGAAATTCGTCTTCTGCGACCGACGGCAGGGCTTCGAAGGAGCTCTGCTGACTGTCTAGAAGAAGGCTTGAGCTCCGGTGGCCATGTTTTTGGGCGAACTCTGGCAGCAGGTCATCCACCATGTCCGAGGCGCTGATTTCCAGTGTTTCGCCCTCCAAGAACCCGGAACTATCCGACATCGCACTGCCCGTCCGAGGCGCATCTACAGTGATTACATAAGTGATTACGAAAAATATCTTCAAAGATCAACACGTCTCACTTTGTTTTCTTACATATAAATTTAGATTATTAATTTAGAAATTTAGAAAGTTAAAAACTAATTTAGAAATTGGGTCTTGTCACAGAACCAAAGACATGTTTTAAAAAGCTTTTTCCAGATTAGCTTCCTTGTGTTTGCACAACTCTCTGCTTTTATAAAGTCCGACCCAAAAGGATACCCAGCATGCTTCAGATACTTGTTTAAATTGCTAAATGTATTTTGCTCAGTGTATTACTGGTCGTCCACTGAGGTACCCGTTATTTTTAATAATTCCAAAATGTGTCGTTTTGATTTGAACTTAAAATTTTAAAAAACCGTTATGCGCACTCTGGTAAGTTTTTTTTTCAAATTTATTATTTTTTTTTATAAATAAAAAAAAGCATTTTCAAATTCATAAAAAAATAATGCAAACACTAGTGGACTAACAATTCTACACGAAAGAAATTAAATGTTGCAATTTTAATAAGTATTTGAAACAAAAATGTAGGATTAATTCTTTGTATGGCGAGCATCTTTTTGGCTCAGCTTCAAAACGGACCTGTCACATAACCAATTATTTCAATTTCAAAAGACCCAAACAATTTTTTTTACTTATTGTACTTTATCCAAACCTGCGTTTAAGCAGTTATTTTTCTTTTAAAAAACCCAAATAACTATTCAAACATTTAATCTTAAAACTAAAAAATCTTTCGTTTTGTGAAAAACAAACCACCAATCTTTTAAACGTATGGCAAATGTGTGCTAAAATCCAGAAATCTAAAATCTATATTTTAACAACTTAACGTTAGGCTATTCTGGGTACTTAATTTTTTAGGTTTTGCAAAACCCAATGCAAAATGCAACTTGCAATATTATAAATTAGAAGCAATTTAGTTATAGTGCAGAAAATATTGGGAAGCGTGACGTGTTTTATAAAAGTTTGCTGAATTTTTTGAGTTACAATATCAATTCCTTACCTCTAATGTTTGCGGGCAATTGGCATAAATTGTCATCATCAGGAAGGTCACCACTGGCAGGAAGCTGCACAAAATGGTTGTTTAAACGTGTATACATTAACATGATTAGCAGAAATTACTCGTGTACGACTAACGTTCATGTTGAAAGAAAACAAACGATCTAGTTCGATATAAATACTTCCTGGCTTAGATAAGAGAAAGTAATTTCCTTTTTCATTGTATTAGTCACAGTACCAAATTGTACCTTTGTTGACTGTGCACATTTGGCTGACTTGTGATGCGAAACTTAACTCGCGTCAATAAAGGCTTCTCAGAATATGAGCAATTATGGCCACCATTTTCAAACCAAAATGTAACTAAGAGATTGGCCATGGTTTATTTTTTCTTAGTTTCCTGTAATTTTGATCGCTATCTAAAAATAGCTTTCCTTCGCATTACCTCGAACTGATTATCAAAGAGAAACCACTGCAATTGTCGTAGATTTGCCTTAGAATTTCTAAATTTGTTTGAGAATTCGTAAAACGTTTCGTTTCGATAGAAACGTTTGCCAACCACGAAAAATATTACACATTTTTGCTTCAAATTATTACTATAATTGCTATATTTATTTCCCTACTAGAGTATCCGTTTTGTTTTGTAATTTTAAAATATCTCGTTTATTTATTTAAAAAAAACCAGTTATACAGGGTGTTTCAAAAAGGACTTTACAACTTTGAAAAATCATATTGATTTATTCAAAGAACCTACAGAGGTGATTGTAGTGTCAACTTG
>JAQIXS010001665.1:0-27915 GCA_034700785.1 Rossiulus vilnensis | reverse complement strand
TAAGTTACTTCACTTTGTTCGTTGGCCAATTATAGCTGTTTAATTCAGCAAGAAAAAAAAGCTGAATATTGAACAAGTTCGTGGAAATAATCCTCACCAGATGGCGCCTCTCATGCTGCGCAAGGCAAGCCTACGCTGGATGCGTCATAGGGGCAGTCCATATAATTCGTAAGTATTGTTGACTTAAATACAGGGTGAAACATCAATTCTAACCTGATTTCAAAACTATTTTCGAATAACTTTGCAATTTATGTGGGTACACTAAGGTGAGGTTTTGTTTGTTTTTAAAATCACAATTAGGTAGAAGTCTATCAGTGGTATAAAATTTGTTAAACATATTAAATAATAATAAAAATTATAAATTACTATATTAACAAAATGAAAAAAAAAAAACAGGCGTTACAAAAGATTAGCTAATAATGATGGCAATACATTACTAAAATAAAAATCACTTAAATACAACAAAAATTTATTAAAATACAAATTTTTGAATCAATTTTGTCATTTGTATGCATTTATATATCATCGTTATTTATTTATTTACAAACCGAAATTTGTTCAAAAATGTTTGGCGTAAAAATAGGAGTAGAACAAATTATAAGAATAATAACAAACTACTAAATAACAAAAAAGAAACACCAGAATGAAACAAAAATTAATTTAAATAGAAATATTTTTAATGAATGCTATGTTTATTTATGAACTAATCTGTTTTACGAAATTTAGTTTAAAATGTTACAATTTGAATGTGTTAATTTAAATTAAATAATAATAATAATAATAACAGTGATGAATTACTAAATGAAACGAAACATCAAAAATAAAACAGTAAAATTCATTAAAATTGCAAATGTTTAAAATGAATTTGGTCATTTTTATGCATTTACAATTTTGTATTATTATTAAGTAGTTTTTTTACGAAGTTTAGTTTAAAATGTTTGGAGTAAAAAACGGGAGTAAAACAAATAATAAGAATGATAACAAATCATTTAATAAACAAAATATCATCAAAATTAAAAGTAACTTTTGTTTCAACACAAATATTTTAAAAGAATTTTATGTTCATTATTACTTATGTTTTAAAAAATTCAGCTCAAAGTGTTATAAATTTAAATGTGTTATAAGTTTCAAAAATTCTAAAATAAAATCAACAAAAAAACAATAAACTTCCTTCAAATTACAAATGTTTAAAATTAATTTGGTCATTTTTATGCATTTACAATTTTGTATTATTATTCATATTTGGTTTGGTTTTTTGACGAAATTTAGTACAAAACGTTTGGCCTGTTCACAAAGTCATCACAAGGCTGTTTTTCATTCGATAACGATTCGTGTTTGAAATTTGCATATTTTTCAGATTTGCGAAAAAAACATCTAGTTTTGGGGGTAGAAGTTTTGGCACACACAAAAAAAACCTACCAAACGTAACAAAAATAACAAGACGGTAGTCGAATGTATTTGTTATCTAATTGATATAAAAGAAGCAATTACACCATTTTCCTTTTACGCCTTTTTGCTGACAACCTGATTACCGCAATATTTTTACATTTAAATCGCCCTTTTTTTTCTTTAATTGTTCGTGCAAAAAATAAATAAAACGTAAGAAACATAAAAACGTTTTCACTTAACATTTAAATTAGTAACCGAAGGCGTGCACGGTCAATAAAATTGAATCTTTAGCCTCCATCCCCCTCCCAAAATAAAAATAAAATACGTAATCGGCGATTAAGTTAAATCAAAACCATCTATAATTTTCAATAATTTTGACGATGAAAAAAATAATAAATAAAATTGAAACCAATTTCAACAAAAATATAAAAAAAATTAAATAAAATACGTAATCGGAGATTAAGTTAATTCAAAGACATCTATAATTTACAATAATTATGACGATTAAAAAAATAATATAATAAAATTGAAACCAATTTCAACAAAAATAAAATATTTTTTGGGGGGGTGGGGTTCCATCAAGGGATCTAATCGTCGATTAAGTTTAACTGATGGTCGTGCAGTGGGCTGAGGGGGACCCCGAGGGTAACCCTCACGGTTTCGTGGCCGCCATAAACGTGTTCGGAGATAAAACAGGCGTTTTTTTGGCAACTTTTTAGCGATGACTTTAGCAAAGGTCAACTTTTTTTTTTTTGCTGGCCTTAAAAATAAAGCCATCAACACGAAACATGCGAGTTGTTTTAAAAGCCGTCAGCGAAATTCAATCTTGTTTTATCTCTTAAATTCAACTTTTATATACAGACACAAACACTCTTACCTCACGTCACGTTTCAAAACATTTTAAGTTGGGACTTTTTTTTTTGGAATTTTTTATATTTTTTATTTTTGAATGGAGGGGGGGGGGGGAATTTAGGGTTAACTTTTTACACTTATTTTAAAGATTTTTTGGTTTCAAAACCTCCGAAAGTAGCTCGAAATGGCCGCTTAATGGCCCGAAAAAGGAATTGGGACATAAATTACGACCCATTACACCAATTAGACCCTGTTTGCCAAAGGGGTGATGACACTCGCTCCTGGCGCCATCTATGGCTGGTTTTTTTTTTCGTCACTGCAAAGAATCCGGGTTGTGTTCGGTGATGTTCGTATTAAACTAATCGATTCAAGTTTTGATTAATTTGTCCCAATTAATTGTAGAATCTAATTTGGCATCTTCATTTTATTTCAATTTTAGAATTTTAGAATTTAGAATTAAATGTTAAATTTAGTTTTCAAAACCTTATTTAGCATCAAGAGGAATTGAATTTCGAAAAAAAATATTCATTTCATTTTAATTTCATTACATTTTCTTAAATTTTGCTTTTTTTGTGTAAACCCTGCATCGAAACCCTGCATAAAATCAATTTTGATAAATAATGTTTGATTAATATGGCATTGCTCGTTATTACTAATAGTTTTTTTATATTTAAAGTTTGAGAAAGTTAATTTCAAAAAAGCGTTTAAAACCTTGATGAATTACTTTTAATTTTATTTTGAAAAACTTAAATTTCCCAGCAAAGCAATTTAAAAAAGCATTTTTATTTATTTGGCTCTTATGATTAATTATTTCTAAATCGATTTTTTTATGTAGACGGTTGCATAGTGTAAATTAAAAATTATAAAGATGTGATCAGTTCTATTGTTAAATCATTTAAATTAATTCTGATATTATATTATTATTTTTGTTGTTGTTAAAAAGTAGCTAAAACAAGTTATCTTTTAAGCAAAGAATTTCTGATGGAATCAATTTTAATTTTAGGTACATGCAATAGAACGATTTTTAAATAACTGATTATAAATTAATCCACAAAAACACTAAAAACTCTCAGTTTCTCAAATTATAATTACAGTCACAATTTAAGTACTGCTAAAATTGAATTTTCCTTACCTTATTATTTTGAAGTGATCTTCCTCGGCGGTTTGAAACTCATTTCTTATTATTTATTTTGGAAATATATTTAAACGACTTCAAGAAAATAATCCGCAAATGTCTAATTTTCTAGAAAGATAAAACGCAGAGTTGCACGAAACGCTCCACAGATGGCGCTGGCATCGAAAAGCGTTCCTTAATGCAATTCCATCCAAAACTTTGATCAAAAACCTTTTTTCTTGCCAAAAAATAATACTAAAAATATTCAAACATCCGATTCTAATACTGTATTATCTTTAAAATTCTTCTTAAAAATTCCTGGGTTTTTTTTCGTTTATTTGTTTCTATTTTTCATTATTATTATTATTTTTTGTTTTTTGCAGAAAGTCCTGACATCTGACGTTACCAAAAAAAATCACATTTTGGTCGAAAATGTCGTAAAAGGTGGTGTCAACGTCCGAATTTTATGTTTTAAGTAATTAACGACGATTAGGATTTGAGATAGGCGCTCGAAATAAAATTAAAACTGAAATTAAAACTTTTTTTTCAAAAGAAAATCTCGATTTCAACATTCCTAAAAATTACGATGGCGACGAAAATTCGTTAGATAATTGGACGATTTTACATGAAATGTCAGAAACGTAGCTATTCGCTAATTAATTTTTTTAATTAGCGAAGAATGCCCCCCCAAAAAAATAAGACGAAATTGCTGAAATTGCTCAGCTTTTCCCCACCCCAATTTACACCAAATTTTCAGTTAATTATTAGCGTAATAACAAAAATTAATACCGATTTCAAATGGAGTTATTTCTGGCCTTTAGGGGCCACCCAACTGCCATTTTTTTTGTTCTCCCCTTAATTTTTTTTAAATATATTTTAAAACGAAACGAATAAAACGACTGCAAATTTTTACGATTTTTTTTTCTTAACCAAATCTCTTGAGACCATAAATTAGATAAATTGTTTAAAATTACCATCAAATTACGACCTTGCCTTAAACCCGTTGCATAATTTTATTAAACCCGTTTTGTTTGTATTTCCATTTTTTATTGGGTTTTTATTTATAGTTGAAATGTTGGCGTGCTCTTAATGACGTCATCGCCTTTATTTTACGAGCCTGATTAGGAGTTCGTGTGGATTAATCTTAATTAATCGCCGAATAAATCAGCTCAACGATGGCTCTCGTAAATTCAAAAAAAAAACCAAAAACATATATAAATTGCTCGACCTAAATTACTGGAAATTTGCTGAAAATCCAAAAGGGTTAATCGCTAATTTAAGCCATATTTAGTGACTGTAATGAGGTATAATTGGGTTGGCTTAGTAGGAACAGGCACTAAGGGAACACTAACAGTCGATTTTCACTAAAAAGGATTAGATAAGAACGTAGGTTTTTAAAAAAAATGAATCACATTAAATGTATTGCTCGAATATCGCTAAATATGGATTGTATGGATGGATGGATGAATATATTTTTGGAAAAAAAAAATTTGAAAAGAAATTCGAAATTTTAAATTTTACAAATTTCGATGATTATATTCTCGACTAGTTTTTTTTTCGAAAATCATATTTTTCAGCGCTTAATTAGTAAGATTCGATAGTAAAACATAAGATTTTCAATACATTTTTGAAATGCAAATTTTGCTGCATTTTGTAAAATGCTAAACAATGAATTAAATCAAAATCTTGCAAGATTTTTTTTCTAAAATGACAATAAAATATTTAGTATTTTTTGCAAACGAAAAATATCATTTGCACATTTAGCAAAATTTTCAGGGGCAAACGTTGCACAACTTATTTTTACAGAAACGTAATCTCATGATTTTTTAAACATCTTTTGTAAATTGCCACAAAAAAATACATATACATGTATATATACTTGTAATACAAATCTTGCAACATTTTCTTCATATGTCAAAAATAAATCGATCAAGTTTGCCAAAAAAAAATATCAGTTCAAAATTTACCAAAAATTTGCGGAGGAAATAATTCATAGCTAATTTTCACGGAGATTAAAAATCTTGTGAATTTTGAAATAGAAATTTTGCAACATTTTTGCCAAATGTTAACAAATGCCCGAATTAAAAATCTTGAAATATTTTCACGAATTAGTCGAACATTAAGCAAAATTTGCAGAAGGGAGGAAGTTTACAACATTTAACATAAAATTTCGCTAAATTTAAGCAAAATTTTAAACAATTAAATTTTACAACATTTAACATAAAGTTTCGCTAAATTTAAAGTAAGAACACGAATAAATTTGCGAAATACACCAAAGCACGGAGCCTTCCATGCATTAACTTAGAAATGAATTATCGACAAGTGGCGCCCTCTAAGGCGCTCCTCATCGGAAACCCAACGACAAATATTTCAATTTGTACACATTTTTTATTATTTATGGTAATAAAAAGCCCTTTAAAAAAAATCAGGATTAATTAAATAAGACGCCATCGGGAAAACGTTCCTAAATGCTGAAAGCAACGATCGATGTTTCATAGCAGGTAGCGATCGGTTCTAATCGTGACGTCACACATTCTAATCAAGTATCAAAATGACGTCATTTTCGGCCACCGTCAATTCAATCGAATTAAAAATCGAGTTCTTAAATAATTTAAATATAAATACAACGATTCAATGACGTCTTATCATTTGCTAATTCTGACTAAATCATCATCGAACGATGACGTTAATTTATCCCCAACTGATGACGTCATTTAAAATTGAGTAATAGGCCATTCCTAGTTGAACTGAAACGTTATATAACGGAAATGATGACGTCCCATACCCATGCCAACGTTCGAATGCGAGTTCTAACCGTAACCATGGCAACCGTGGAATGCGGAACGTGATGGCGTTCTCGATGTACTGATATTGGTTAAAAAAATGTAGTGATATCACTAACCATACTCATATTAGTACATAGTCACAATAACCACTAGAATAATGATATCTGTAGTCCAGTATAGAATCAGTATAGAATCAGTGATATCACTACTGCTATATTGATATCAAAATAGAAACCTAGTGATATCACTAATGTTATACTGATATCAAAATAGAAATAGTGATATCACTAATGTTATACTGATATCAGCATAGAAGCATAGTGATATCACTACTGGTATACTGATATTTGCATAGAAACATAGTGATATCACTAATGTTATACTGATATCAGCATAAAAAGTGATATCACTAATGTTATACTGATATGAGCATAAAAAGTGATATCACTACTGGTATACTGATATTTGCATAGAAACATAGTGATATCACTAATGTTATACTGATATGAGCATAGAAGCATAGTGATATCACTACTGGTATACTGATATCAGCATTGAAATAGTGATATCACTACTGGTAAACTAATATCAGCATAAAAACAGTAATATCACTACTGGTATACTGATAAACGAATCCACGGTTTTCCATTTTGCAATTAGAAATAAGTATGGAAGGTCATTTCTTCCATTATAATAACAGCATCTAGGGACCATTAATCGACGATTAATGACGTCACATTTGACCAATTCAACGCCATGCACAACGTCATTTTTGCACACAAAAATCGTCCCAATCAATGACGTCATTTCAAGGTCGTTCTATTTCGATAAAATGACGTCATAATGCAGTTTGTTGATGTTTTCCCCCATTTTCGAAAAACAGATTTAACTTGGGGTGGACATTCTGACGAACTAATATGACGTCATTCGAACCAACTTCGCTACCCACTGACCCTGTATTGAATACCGGAAGTGCCTTGCCAGGGGGCGCTGCTTCCCGAGGGCGTCGCGCGCACGAATTATGGGTAAAAAAATGGTAAAAAAAAACAAAACAAAAACAAATAAGAAAAAATTTCATAAATTACTGTGAACGCATTTTCGCATCGGCCATTTTGTGTCCTCACCGGTGCCAGGGGAAGGGTCAGTGGTCACTGGTGGTCATCGGTCAAGTCCTCTCGGTCACCCTGGCGTCCAGGGGCCTCGCGCCCGGCCGGCCGGGGTACGAGTCGTTGGGCGCCATCTGGTGGCCGGTCGCGTAACTGTTACTTCCGGTCACTGTAACCCCGCCCCCACAGTGATTTCCGGTCGATTCGCTGTCCAATGGCGAGCGGAACACTGCGCACGAAGACGAATGAGAGAGGAGGCTGCTGGGAGATTCTATCTCTGGAATAGAATGAGAAAAAGAACGCTTTTAAGACAGCGCCATCTATGATGCATACATGTATCATGGTGACCATAATGGTTTTCTTGGGGTTTTGTAATATTTGTTTTGGACTACTGATATCAGTACGCATAGTAAAATCTCTTAAATAATTCATGTATTTTAGTGACGTAATGGTTATTTTGGATTATTGATATCAGTATGCTTAGAGAAATCTCTTAAATAATACACGTATTATAATGGGAGTGGTTTTCTTCGACTATTGATATCAGTATACCTCCCTCCCTCCCCCTCCCATGACGGACATTATAATATGGTTTAAAAAAGGGGTTGGTCATCTGAGGATTAATTGGCGAAATTAAAATAAAACTATAAAAATGTTAATCCCAACTGGCTACATATAAAAAAAACCGGAATGTTTAAATTTTTTATTTATCGATTTATTGTTATTGCTATCGTAGTAAGAAGATGAAATGAACGTCCTAGAAGACTCACCTGAGACTGTTTGTTGTTGTTGTTGTTGTTGTTGCCTGACCATGGTCACTCCAGTGGTCACCTGCGTGGTCGTCGCTGCGATGGTCGTTTTATGGTCGTCCCCGGCCGATATTTTGTCCCCGTGCTTCGGTTTCCGTTTCCGGGTTTGAATGCCGTCCTTCCTCATCGCCAGGGGGCGATTCACCTTAAATTAAAACAATGACCACAAGTATATCAACAAACAGGATTAAATTAATCCCGGATTAAAGGCGTGGTCGAAAGGCCTTCAGCTGACTTTTTTTTTCTTCAGAAGGAACACTTTCTCAACTTTTTTAAAAATTTTATTTCATTCTATTTTATTTAAGGCTTAGACAAAAGGATGTCTACCATGCAAAATAACACTCCTCACACATTTTTGATTTAAATACTTGTTATAACTGCCAAATTTAATTTTCCCAGGGTAGACCCCGTCGCCCACTAGGGTTTCCGTTAGGTTTTATAATTTAAATACGTCCCATCTATTTGTAAAAATAAAAACAAATTAAATTTGAAGAAAGAAAAAAATGGTATGGAAATTCCAGAAATGTCATTCTCAAATTTTTAAGAGCTGGTAGACATTTTTTTGTCTACCGAATTTTAAACTTTTTAAGGGTTCTTGAAAAACCCATCAGCCCTCCAGTTAACCCCCCTTAGATGAGTCTATCCTCTTAGAGGACTCCCTTCATGGTGTAAGTTTTTGGCACTGTAGAATTTCGTCCGGTTCGATTTTTTCGAACTTTTATTTACATTCCATTCCATTACATTTGTTATGGTTAGTTTAGGTTAGGTGGCTAACACATGTATCTTTAAACTCTACTCATCACGTGAAAGTTCAAATATACATAGGATGTGCACATTTGCAACAGGGAAGATACGGAAGTATTTCCAAAACCTTTATTAGCGGTTAGTTCTGGCCCCCTGATGTAGATTCATGTAAAATGTGAAGTCACTCACTCCGTGCAATTTGTGGTACAATCCACAAGCGTTACACACAGGTTCTCCTTCGTTGTTTCGCCTCCACAGCGTCGTGTTCGTCGTTCCGCAGTTGGCGCAACACAGACCGATCCTCCTGGACCCTGACTTGATGACGTCACAAAAACAAACCACCGTTACAATCAATATTTTACGAAACGTGTGATTGATCCACGTCGAAAATCCCGTTCAAATTGGCCCAAAAACCGCTGAAAACCCGGTGGGCTTCACTTTTTTCTGATGGGTGTTCAAATGCTAGCCTATGGGCGTTGGAAGCAGCGCGTGAAGCCCATCAAGAGTTTCTTGGGTTTTTTGGGGTTTTGAGGTGGTATTTCTGGTCCGATTTTCACGGGGTTTTCGATTTTGGGGCCCTAGTGGCCAGGAGGAGGCGCCCTGGGCAATAACCGGAAGTGATGAAGCACTCACCAGCCTCCTTTGCGGTTTGATGAGCGGCCTGTTCATGCCGTTCATCTTGTGGTAGAGTCCACAGGCATTGCACAAGTAATGTCCGGTTCCGTCCCGCCTCCAAAGGGGCGTGGAAATGGCCCCGCAGTTGACGCACTCGCGGCCCTCGCCGAAATACTCGGAGCCATCTGTGGGAAGAATGGGAACTAGAATATCGTGGCGTCGGACCTCGGTCTGGGAATTTATGGACGACCCCTTTGTTATTGGGGAAGGGGAGGAATTGTTTTGCAAAATTCGTAATTTTGTATTTTAATTTGTGATGAATTCAATTTCGTCACAATATTTACAGATTTACGTTTGTTTAGAAGCTGGTCTTGACCGCATTATAATTAATAAAACTGCATTAATTTGTAAATACCAATCTAGAATTGTGGTATCATTATTACTAATATTAATATTTTTATTTGTATTTCTATTTATCTTTCATTCTTACAAGTTATTACATTTATTATACCATTCAAAAAGATGATTATACGTATTTTTATTTACAAATTGTTAAATATCTTTGATTTTATAAGAGACGATTTATAAGTTAAACTGCAATGTAGAATTGTTGAAGTTCAAAATACTGACATTTTCTTTCATTTAAAAAGTATTACTAATCGTCGACATCGATTCCTTCATCGACAAAATGTTGGATTGTTTAATTTAAAAGACAGTCAAGTTGTTTTACATAATAAATGTCAAATCACTAATATCAGTATGCTTAGTGATACCAGTATCATAGTGGTTTTTGGGACTACTAATGTCAGTATGCTTAGTTTTTGAGACTACTAATATCAGTATGCTTAGTGATATCAGCATTATAGTGGTTTTTGGGACTACTAATATCAGCAATACACTACGATGATCACTATCAGTGATGACACTACATTTTTTACTAATATCGGTATATTCGTACTGATATCTACTGCCCTGATTATACTGATCTTTCCACCAAGGAAGGTATCATTTTGATAATATCTACTGAAATAAGTATTTTTTTATATTTTTTTTAAAAAAATATTGACAGAAACGTTTAAATAAATCGTTGTTAAGAAAGGATTCGTCACCGAACGCCAAAATCCTTCAATTTCAATTACAATTTGAAGAAACAACAATAACAATAAGAATGCTCGATTAATAAACAATCTCGAAAACAACGTTAAATTAAATCTCGATTAAGAAAATCCGACACTTAAGTTTCTCCTTAGCACGGAGAGGCCCAAGATGGCGCTGACGCGTAGGCTGCCAAGTAGGCCTACGTGCGCTGGTTAATCCCAACCGCCATGAGCGATCGATCATCACGTGGCCTGACAGCGCGAGCGTGGCACGCGCCCGCTTGATCAACGAGCCAAATCCTAACCTGTCAGTCAGATCAGTTTAGGTGTTTGATCAGGTGACAAAAAGAAGGGCGGAGATAAGGGTTTTTAAAAAAAAGCAACACTCCTTTTGACAAAGGGGGAATCGTTGTGATACGCGTTCGAAAAGAGGCTTAATCACGTCTGGAACGACATTATCGCTTTTTTTGAGAGACAACTGCGAGCGAACCAACGTTCCTAGAGCGGCGAAATTTTCAGAATAGCTGGGAATACTGTCGGGCTAGTGCACGAAGCCAAAATATTGCAGCCCCCAAAATTTCGGATTTTTGAGGGACAAGTGCGGGCGAACCGACGTTCGTGCAGCGGATGAATTTTCGGTATGGTTAGGTGTAATGCCCAGTTACTGCACGAAGCCAAAATACCAACCAAACATGGCTGCCTTAAATATTCCTATAAATTTACAATTTTCGAGAGACAACTGCGAGCGAAGCGACGTTTCTAAAGCAATGGAATTTTCCATATAGCAAGGAATACTATCGAGCTAATGCACGAAGCCAAAAAGTACTATAAAAAATAAAGAGAATCTTACCTAAAGATGGCCTCCTGGTTAAGTTTGGCGCCCCCTGGACGCCATGATGGAGCTCGGAGATGCCCTGCTCGAAGGGCGGCGTCCATGCGTGGCCCAGCTCAGTGCCCACGAAGGGCCCGTACGGCCCCATGGCGTTTTGGCGCCCGTGGTAGGTGGCGTCCCTGGCGGTGGCGCCATTGAAAGAGGCGCCGTGGCTCTGGAACGGAAACGCCAGAGACGGGTGCGAGGCGTGGGCCGAGGGCGCCTGGTAGGGGTCACCCTGGGCGCCGCTGCTCCACACGTGGTTGGGCGCCGATGACGCCATGGCGCCTGAAGATGCCTGGGGCGCCATGGCGCCACTGTGCATGTACTGCATGCCCAAGAGGGCGCTGCGAGACGCAGAAACGTAGACGGGGGTGGCGTGCAGATAGGCGCCAGGGCCGCTGCTGCTGCTCACCGACGGGTACAGGGAGGGGCTCACGTTCTGGAACATGGCGCCGCTGACCAGTGGTCAGTTGTCGCCAAAAGTAATCCAAGCGAATCACAATTTTTCGTCTTCTTTTATTCTTTAGCGTTCTTCACGATGATCTGTTTTTGATTTTTCTGTTGCCGACATGTTTCTGCTGATGCTTGACCAGTGTCCCGTTAGCTTGACCAGCGTCTATTCTGGTCAACTTCGGACACACACAAAAACTTAACGAAAATCACAGCGGTTGACTATCTGCACGGGTTTTAGTGCTGTGTTTTTGGCTTCGCTTTGGTCAAAACATGTTTTTGCTGACCAGTGGTCAGCGTGGTCAGTTGAGGTCACTTCCAACGCGAACAAACACTCGCAATTGATCACATCAATGCAGGCACTTCCTTCGCAGCTTTCGGAGTTCACTTCGGCCCGAGCACGGCGGAGCTGACCAGTGGTCAGTAGTGGTCACTTTCGGCCCTAAAACACGTACAAAAATCCTCGAAATTGATCCCCGCACTTTTTTCCACAAAGAGTTCCTTTCCTTTCTTCGGTGCTTCCGGCTTTACTCGGTCCGATTTCGGCCTACTGACCAGTGGTCAGTAGTGGTCAGTTTCAGACCCGAAGAGGAGGAGGAGGAGGAGGAAAATCCCCCGGTCGGATATCACTTCTCGGCCGTTCATGAGCCGGGCGCGGTGGACACGCGCGTTGTACCGCTTGACCAGTGTCCGGTGCGGTCAGTTATGAGGCACATCCAACGGTGCTTAGCGAAACCCAGAAAAACGAAGTCATTTATTGTTATTATGCACGTTTGGTGTTTTGTCGTTCGGTCAGTTTTCCTTCCCTCCTTGGGATGGCCGAAATCCAAGATGGCGGCGGTCATTCCTGTTCTGCTAGTTTAATTGGTTTAATGAAATTCCGATTGGCGCAATTAAAAAATCCAGTCGAGAGGGGGATAAAAACATCCTTATCACCCGTTTCGAACGTTTTTAAAAAAAAGTTTTTGAAAACGTTTCACTTTTTTAGGCCATTAATAAGCCTATTAAGAGGCCGAAGAAGACGCTCGGCCATTGTCCACTCAACTGACCGAATGGCTTCTCCTCCTTAATGGCAAACGACGAATTAATCCAATAGAAAAATGCAACCGAAATTAATTGGATTTTCATTCGATTTCCACACACGTTTCAATATTTAAAACAAAACAAAAAAAAACAGATTTTTTTTATCCGATGACGGATAATTGGAAATAAATAAATTATGGCCTTAAAAAAAAAAATTCAGCCCTGGCGGGGTTCGATCCCGGGTCGCTCGAACTGCGTCGGGATACCAAAGGACTTCCCCTGTCGTGCTACAGCGAGGCCCTGATTGAATTTCCTGAAATAAAAAAATCAAATCATTAGTTTTCTCGGTTTACATTTGCTATAAAATCAATGAAAACTCAAATTTTGTATAAAATTCTAACGAATTTACATGAATATTTCCATTTTTTTTAAAAAATTAAAGCTTATAATAAACATAAACCCTAAACGTGAATTCTATGATCACAACGCTTTTATACTAAACTACAAAACTTAATTTTGTATGGACAGGAAACTATTTCAAAAGGTTTTATTTATTTTTTTCACAAATGTTTTTCCAAAAAAAATTCTTAAAAACAATAATAATAAAAATAGGAAATCCAAACAAACAACATGTTTCGAATTCCTACTGAAATATCAGATTTATCCACCCAACGACGCAACTTCATGCATAGATAAGTCAATATTTATGCAAAATTAATCCACTTCGGTATTCCATCGAACTGCTTAATTGAAACTTAATGCAGATGCATTTTTTTCCCAAATTAAAAGTCAACTTTTTTTAAAAAAATCGAAATACCGATTATGTTAACGATCTCCTGGCACGCACCGCATTACGCATATCCCTAATTGGTAATAATTGGTAATAAAATTCTAATCAAAATTCAGTCTATTAAAATTTTAATAAAAAAATAAAAACCAAATGGAAAATGAAGTTGATTTATTTAACGAATTAACGATATCAAGACACGTGAAGTGAAGTCACTAATTACTTATAATAATTTATTTTTGAAAATCCAATTAAAAACTTACTAATTACTTTTTTTGCTAAAATTAGAACATTTAAAATAGAAAATTAGAATATTCCAATTATTAAGCGTTTAAAATAATCCGAATTTATCGTTATCTTAAACTTACAAAAACACATTAATATAATAGGAATTAAATAAGACTGAAAGCGTGCTAAACAGAAGTTCTTTATTATTTATATTTGTTTATATTAAATTTATGAATTATATATGTAAGAGGGCATAGATCGTTTACCTCATAACATTTTCAATGAACGCCAGAATAATTACGTTTGTAATATGTATTTAAAATTTCATCTTGATAATAAAAAAGTAATTAAAAAATACGTTAAGTTCCACGTTAATATTTTCTATAAAAAGTTTCAGAACACCAATTTCAAAATACAATGTATTTTTTTTAAAAATCCTCAAAATAAAATACAGTGACAGCGTATTGATTGTTAATTTTACAACATTTTGAACATCTGAATAATTTGTTTAAAAAAACCAAATCGACTAAAACGACTAAAATTGTGTGTTTGATAATATAAAATTAATTGAAAAGTACGTCAAGTTGTACATTAATACTGCGTAGTGATTTTATATCAATTGGGAAAATTTTAAATCGATGACAATTTTATACTGATCAAACAATTAAGTTATAAGACAATAAAAATTACTGCAAATACAGAAATATTTTAAACCTAACATGCCTCTTAATTCGTTTACAGTTTTCAACTTATTTTTCATAGGCCTACAAAACTACTATCAATAATTTTATATTCGAAATGCTAATTTCATTAACACATAGCGCTTATAAGTAGTTTTAATAAAGGCACATGTCTAATAGATTTATCACTAAAGACAGTAAAAGTGTTCTGAAAATCCCCAAGGAAACCAATCGCTTACGTGGAGGTCAAACCTCAAGTACTTTTCGTGTCATTTTATATTTTTTTATTTATTTTTTTATAATTCTATGCCAAAGCTTTCAACGCAGCTTTCAAGCATTTTTCATTCATTTTTTATGGGGAGAAAAAAAAAGCGCCATTATTTACGGCGTCATTTTCACGCCCAAACCGCGAGGATTTCGATAATAAATTTAGGGAATTTGGGAAATAAATTTTCGTGAGTGACAGCAAATTGGCCCATAGAGACGTCTAGAGAGCAAATGGAGGGTGACACAAGATGGCGCTCTTGGGTTACAAGGGTTAACGAGGTGGGCAGGGAGGGGGGAAAAATTACACCGTGGGTTATGAGGGGTCGCTCACACGACACCCAGCATTTTTGCGTCCAACAAAACGGGAATTTGCTCAGGAATTCGTGCAATTACTCGGATTTCCGGTTGCCATTTTGGTCACCAGATGAACAGCAGCGCCCCTCCTCTCCTAACCACGTTGCTAATCAGCCGTTTGGCAGTGATCAATCGAGCGATCAACCTTCCCTCCCTCCTGTCTACTGAAGCCTCAAAACTCACATTTTCCCTAAAATTGCTGTACTTTTAGAATCAATTTTCAAAATAAGAAACATTACACTAGGGAAAGAATTTGATATCAAACTGGCAATAAACGAAAAAATATTGGAACTAGAAACTATGGCAACGCAAGAAAATGGAACGATAAACCATGGCAACGAAGAAGAACGGAATATGAAACCATGGCAACGAAAGAGAACGGAACGTGAAACCATGGCAACGAAAGAGAATGGAACGTGAAACCATGGCAACGAAAGAGAATGGAACATGAAACCATGGCAACGAAAGAGAATGGAACATGAAACCATGGCAACGGAATAAAATGGAACGTGAAACCATGGCAAAGAAATAAAATGGAACGTAAAACCATGGCAACGAATGATACTGGAACGTAAAACCATGGCAACGAAGAAGAACGGAATATGAAACCATGGCAACGAAATAAAATGGAACGTAAAACCATGGCAACGGAATAGAATGGAACGTGAAGTCATAGCAACGAAATAAAATGGAACGTAAAACCATGGCAACGGAATAGAATGGAACGTGAAGTCATAGCAATGAAAGAAAATGGAACGTGAAACCTTGGCAACGGAATAGAATGGAACGTGAAACCATGACAGCGAATGAGAATGGAACGTGAAACCATGGCAACTTAATTCAACTCAATATTATTCGGTGATTGCCACCTCGCAACAATGGAACATTTCGGTATATTTTATATTTTATCCCAGATCTTTGGCTGCCTCATCGCATATATGAAAATGAGAGACGATGAGCAGTTAGTTGATTTCTTTCTTTTTTTTGCAAATGTTTTATCTGATTAATTAAAATTGAAGCGAAATAAATCGTCGTCGTCGTCGGTTAAACACTTAGCAAACTGGTTAAGTTGTTTTTTTGTTTCTCCGTTGTCTTCGTTGGAAAGATGCAATCGCCAGACGATTTATTCGACGCTCATTGCAGAAGGAATAAAAAAACAAAAGTCATTAAAAAGTCCTTAAAAACGATCGTCTTTGGCGTTTAATTGGACCTCTGTCATTATTTACGACGACTTATTCGCAATTCGGATCAGTTTTTTTTTGAAAGAACGAGCGCCGCCATCTTGGTGGTCTCTTTTAACTGCCAATGGACATCATGTGTCAAAGAGGCGAACGTTTGAACGCGTTTTAAACACGTTTAAGCGAACACCCACCCATTTTTAAAACGCTATTTAAAAGATTTTGAAACGAACTTTATTCTCCACCTGCCATTTTTTTTTCTTCAACGGTTTAAAACACCTTCGTTTCAATCGATGAAACTCCAAGCTTAACAGTCATTGTTAACAGTCATTCAAGGGTGCCCAACCATAAGGTCCTAAGTGACAGCGGTGCGAATAATCCCCTATCGGCCCCATTTGCAAATCCTGCGAGGAGACTTTGAGGAAAACCTTGGTATGGTGGACACTAATAAAGGTTATTCAGTTCTGGGCCAATGAAACCACGTCAAGCGTTCCGGACAAACATGTTACCGAAGGAAGTTTTTAAAACAGGGTTGCAATTACGTGCGGCACATACCCCGTTATGGAAAACGTTATTGTTCATGTTTTCGTAATTGAACGTCAACGCTGCATACCGTCTGAACTTGTTCTCGTTTAAACGACATTGGATTAGTGCTATCTACATTTTTCACAAAACTAGACGCTTGGTTTTGACGCTTGGTAAGTTATGGTTTGGCACCTTTCATGCGTTGCGATATAAGTACTGACCCTTATTCCAAATTTCCAATATTGCAGGGTACCAAATAGATTACGATAGCCCTGGTGTAAAATCGGTATAATCAAACCGCTATCATTACATGATACAATGATGTATCATTACAACATTACAAATATACTGATATTAGTAAAAAAGATGTAGAGCTATCACTAACCATACTGATATTAGTACGTAGTTCCAAAACCCCCATAATAATTATATCACTATGCAGACTGATATTAGTTTTCCCATAAACCAGTATAAATAGATAATGATATCAGCATAGAATCATAACGATATCACTTAGATTATACTGATATCAGCATAGAATCATAACGATATCACTAAGATTATACTTATATCAGCATAGAATCATAACGATATCACTAAGATTATACTGATATCAGTATAGAATCATAACGATATCACTAAGATCATACTTATATCAGTATAGAATCATAACGATATCACTAAGATTATACTGATATCAGTATAGAATCATAACGATATCACTAAGATTATACTGATATCAGCATAGAATCACAACCATATCACAAAGATTATACTAATATCAGTATAGAATCATAACGATATCACTTAGATTATACTGATATCAGTATAGAATCACAACCATATCACAAAGATTATACTAATATCAGTATAGAATCATACTGACATTCACGGAGAATCACACGCTGATCTTCTCTTCAGGGAGAACAACGTCAATAAAAGTCATTAAATTTTCCAACACTAATAATTTCAAAACCCCAAAAACAGTTTGACGACACCTCCGCCAGAGGTCGCCGGTGTTTCCCCTTGGATTTCGCAAGTCCATTAGTGGGTTCCGTTCTAAATGCGATGTCCAGGCCGATACGAAGCCGGACATGGCCTGGGTCTCCACTCTTAATGCGTTCGGTTTTTTAAGGGGAGGGGGGGGGGTCAACCCCTAAGACTGGTAGAGTGACCTCCACCCTCCACCCAATCCCGCAGTCCGTTAGTCTGAAAGCGATAAGGGGCGCCATCTTGACGATTTAGAGGCTAACAGGTCGCCACTTAGCGCTCGCCTAATGGACCCTGAGGGTGCAGGGTCAAAGGTTGACTCAATTTTTGATGGGCAAAGCGAAAGTTCTCAGTGGGCCCCTAAGCCCATGACCTCGCCTTAGGCTCAGGGCACCCGAGGGGGCCTCAGAATCAACCAATGAGTGTTCACGGGCTTTAAGGCTGAGCTGAAAGGATGTCCAGCGTGGAAAAAAAACATTATTCACACATTTCTGCTTCGAATATTTATTATATTTGCTAAATTTCTTTTTCCCAGTGTAGAATTGGTCGTCCACTAGGGCATGCGATGCTTTTTATAATTTTGGAAACCTCCGTTTATTTAATAAAAATAAATTTTATCCTGAGAAAAAAATCGATGTGCAACCTCCGGTGCCTAACTTCGGAGGTAGCGTTTAGTGGGAAAACCTGTTTACAGAGGTCTCAGAAAATGCACGCACATATATTTGTATTTATATAAATTTTATTTTTATAAAAAAAACTCGAAAATTTATAAATATGAAATGTTTATTTATTATCAGTTTTGCAACACTAATTTTAATAATTTAATGATACATTTTAAAATTATCACAAAAAAATAATAATGGAGACCCTAGTGGAAGATATTATTCATATTTCGTAATATTTATAAAATGTATTATAATAAAGTAAAACTCCATAATTTATAAATACGAAAGAGCAATGCAATTGTTTATTATCATTTTTGGGACTTTAATTTAGATAATTTAATGATGCATTTTCGAATTATCAGAAATAACGGAGGCCCTGGTGGACGACCAATTCCACACTGTGGAAAATAAATGAAGGGATTACGATAAGTATTTGAAGCCAAAATGTAAGAATAATTTTCTGCATGATTAATGACCAGTGTTTATTTTAAAATATTTTAAGTACACTGAGAATATCTGTCGTCGTCTGGTTTCGAGAGCTTTTCAAATCGAAAATGACAGCCATAATTTCATCATTTAATAAAAAAAAATTTAAATATTTATTTTTAAAACAATCATGTTTTCTAAATCTAAATCTTTTTTTAAATTTTTTTTATTTCCTTTCACAATTTTCCTATTTTATTTCCCTCCTTAGTCGATTATGTCGGCTGTCAGATGATACTTGTTATAAATTATACAGAGATTAGATAAAACCGTCCATTGGTCATTCGCGGTTAGTGACAAAACCACCCACTAAGAAACGCATTCTTTCGCACTATTCGAACAACAACGTCAAGCGGCCATTTTGTATTTAGAGAAAAAAAAATTAGAGTGTTGTTATTAAATCAAAATCATTTGATAAACTGTATATAAACAGGAATGAATAAATTAAAATTCGACAATTACAGGTGTATGAGAAGGGAAAAACTTGGCCATTTGGGAAATTTTCAACAAATTTATGCAAAATTTTAACCAAAAATTAAAACCAGACTTTTTCTAAAAACTCCATCTGTACTATGTTAATAAATCTACGTTAAAAAAACAATGTTAAAAAATAGAGAAAATAACGTATGTTTTTTTTTACAAATATAGATTACAAATAAAAAATTAAGATTTATGAAGTTTTCCATTTCTTCAAATTCCAAAAACGTAATTGAAATTATGACAAGGTGGGGTTTTTTTAGAACACTTTACCCGAAGTAGTTTCAAAAAAGAGTACACGAATTTTTCCTCTTAATTTCTTTTTCTTTTACTCCGAAATAACCGATTTTCGAATTTCTGAATTCTATATTTGAATGTCGGAAAATTCTGAATTCTTTATTTTAATTTGAGAAAATTCTGAATTCTATATTTGATCGTCGGAAAATTCTGAATTCTTTATTTTAATTTCAGAAAATTCTGAATTCTATATTTGATTGTCGGAAAATTCTGAATTCTTTATTTTAATTTGAGAAAATTCTGAATGCTATATTTGATTGTCGGAAAATTCTGAATTCTATATTTGATTGTCGGAAAATTCTGAATTCTATATTTGAATGTCGGAAAATTCTGAATTCTTTATTTTAATTTGAGAAAATTCCGAATTCTGTATTTTAATTTGGGAAAATTCTAATTTCTTTATTTTAATTTGAGATAATTCTGAATTGTGAAATTTATTAATTTCAAGATTCACGTTCCGCGTATTGACATTTCATTTTTACGATTTTTTTAAAAATTTTGTTTTTCTCAGTAACCGACGCATGTCTAAAATAAGTCCAGTTTTTTTTTTTTTTTTTTTAAATATGATATTAAAAAATTCTGCAATGTTCTAGCACACAATTTTCCCAAGAAAGACAAGTGTCACCAAATCGATTTACTATCAAACGGTCGCCATTAACGTCCGTCCATTTCGGTTCGCAAAGATGGCCGACCGGTGTCGTTTACCCGGGGCTGATCACCCGATTAACCCACGAAAAAACGAAATAAAACTTTTCAAAAATAACAAAAAAAATTCAAAAATAAAATAAAAAAACACCCCACACAAGACTGTCGAACTTTTCAGGGCAGTAATTTTAACGACATTTTCGTTCAACATCTCTTAAAGATATTTGATTTTTTTTTTAAAAAATAGTTTCTTCGATTGAGGTTTTTTTTTTAAATTTCATTTCGTGTCGCCAGGGTCATTAAAAACTCGTTTTTCCGGCCTCATCTTCCCCCTCGAACGCGCGGAGCAATTGAACTCTTAATTTCTATGATTTAAAATAATTTGGATGCTCGCCCCTGGCGGCGGAGTTTTTTATCCACCGAAAACGATCGCCCCTCTCGTTAATTGAATAAAAATAATGAGACAGGTGCTCGTTAGACCTTTCGGGCCTCCACACACACTCGGGTTAACGGGTTCAAACCTCAGCAAACCCCGAAATCACCTTAAGAAAGCCCCGATTGCAGCGCCATCTGACTGGCGGTGCGTTCCTCCTACAGCGTTCTACATTGCGGCGTTCGAAAGAACGTAAAGTGCCAAAAACAATCACACTTTACCCCCATCTCACTATCTAGAGTGGTTCCAGAGTTAATGCCATGAAAATCTCACCCATATACGATTCTATGTAGTATTTCTTTGGACTACTGACATCAGTACGCATAGTGACATCACTACGATCATGTTACGGTGATATCCTTACATGGGCCTATAGTGACGGTGGTTTGTTGGAGTACTGATATCAGTATGGTTAGTGAAAGAACTAAGAGTAATAACATTATACTGATGTCACTATATTGATAATAGTAACGTGGTGGTTTGTTGGACTAGTGATATCGGTATGATTAGTGAAATCACTAACAGTGATATCAATTTGTATACTGACAGGGTTTATTTGGACTGCTTATATCAGTGCCTGTATACTTAGTGCCATCACTATGATAACATTATAGTGACTGTTTTTTTTGGACTACTGACGTCAGTATGTTTCTTGAAATATCTACGATATAATGGTGTTTTGGACCACTGACATCGGTATGCTTCCTGACATATCTACGATAACGTTATAGTGATATCACTATATTCTGACGGTGGTTTTTACGATTACTGATATCAGTCTGCGGTTGATATCACTAAACGTTTCACTATAATATCACCACAAATCAGTATATTTCTAAAGATTTCAGATCATTCCACCAAATTGTTTTAATGTTCAAAGTCTTTGAACGTGATTTTATTTTCTCAAATGAAGAGTAAATCAATTTTACATTTTATTTTATTTTTCTGAGTTTTATTTTAAAATCGATAATTTTGTGAAGCGTGAAAACACGTTGAATATTATTTTAAAAAAATAAATAAATGAAAATGAACACAGAGCGCAAAACGAGTCAGCCTCGCTTTGAGCGAAAAATATAAATAACTAGCGTTTTATCGCCGATTAAGATAACGCGTGTCGCTCTTATCGTCTCGATATAGTTAACCTCGATTAGAAAAAGAAACTGAGATACAGCGTTTAATTAAAACAAACAGTTTTAAGATTGCCCTGCCCTTCCCTTCCTCTTTTCCCGTTAGTTTAAAGGTGGTAAAGGTGATACGTGGATTTTATCGTTTGATAACATCCGCTTAAGAAATACCTTTCCCACATCCTCCTTCTATCTTAAGCGATTTAAGGAAGGCTTGCAATTGTTGGTACGCTGTATTATCGATCTCCCCAATCAGTAAAAACAAATTAGAACACAAATAGAAAACAAATTTGAATACAAACAGAAAACAAATTAGAACACACTCAGAAAACAAACTTGGAACAAATAGAAAACAAATTAGAATACAATTAGAAATATTGGAACGCGAATTTGGAACGTCAAACGCGTTGCCACGGTTACCAACTGTTCTCGAACGTTTCAAAAACGGTTTTATTTATTGTGGAATAAAAGGGGAAACAATTCTTAGTGACGACTTTGCGTACAAATACCGATGCAATAAATAAATATAAAAAAATGTACAAATAGTTCATAAAATGATGTACTTATCATAGAGCAATAATGTACCATCAGAGTTTGACGAATTTTATCCTGACAATAACGCCGTATCGAAGATGCGGGCCCTTTTCGTAATAACATCACATCGATCTTTTAATTAGAAATCATTAAAACTTGGTTAAATCTTTAAACAAAAATAAACAAAATACGTTGTTATTAACAAATTGCCAACACATGTCACAGGTCGACCTTGCGTGGCGTTTCTAAACGCGTCATCGCACTGACCAAGAAGGAATAATGAGATGGTATTGTTTCGTCCATTCACAAAAATGACCAATGTCACATTTGCGTACCATTTATCTTCATTAACATGGTTCACTGTAATGCAGGAATTTCAAGATGAACCAAAAGAATGCCCACCGTACACAAATATTACTGGCACATTTTTTACTCCAAATACTTGTCATAATTGCTCAATTTATTTTTACCGATGTAGAATTGGTCGTCCACTAGGGTTCCAGCTTTGGTTTATAATTTCAAAATGCTCCGTTCATTTAGTGCCTTTATAAAAATGTATACATTTTAAAAACACCGTCACGCGGCCCCCTAAAACGGGACCTTCCTGCATGGCAACCTCCTTCGAATTGTTTCGGCGGATTTTTCAAATTTCTTAATTTTTTTTAATAAATAAATAAACGGAACATTTTGACATTATAAACCAAAGCCGAAACCCTAGCGGACGAACTATTCTACGTAAATAAAAGTAAATTGAGCAATTATAACAAGTCCTAAATCCCTCGTGTCCATCTACGTGTGTAGTCCGGCTCTGATCGTCCGAATTTGCACCCAATTCTTCCAACCTGTGTCTTTTATTTTCTCGGAAGATCCGTTACCACCCTGTCGGTGAAGAGAACTCCAGGAACGTTTCCATGGCAACGGAACTCGCGACGGCGTGCGCGTGCAAAAACGGAACGGTTGCCATGGCAACGGAACTTGCGACGGCGTGCGCGTGCAAAAAACGGAACGGTTGCCATGGCGATCGAACTTGGAATTCGAGGATCGTTCCTTTCCATGGTTACCGTTGCCACGGTTACGTTCCACAGCTTCACGCGCGTTCCAATTTCAATTCAAATAGTTCGAACTATTTGAATTTCAAAAAATACTGGCATTCGCAGTAAAATGGAGCTGCTCTACGCCAGTTGACTTAAGACTTTTCAAAGTTTCACGGTCACACACGTACCACACATACACGTACGTAATGCATTTTACGGTCTCTAATAATAACGCGCCCTTGCGTGCATTTAAAAAAAACCAAGCAGGCCTTTTAAAAAGTGTCAACTGCGAGGAGTGAGCGAGAGGGTCTTTTTAGGCGACGTCGCCCGGGGCGCTGCGAGCACTTAAGGGGTGGCCCCTAATGGAGCCCAGCCACTTAGGCCTAAGCGCAGTGTCATTTTATACCACCGGACTTCATTAACCCCACTGACCCCGCACGTCCATACACGGAGTTTACGGCGAAATCTTCCCCTTACAAAATTCCACGAAAAAATAAACAAAACAATACATAAAAAAGCGTATTAAGAAAATCGACTTTATAATAAATATCGGTTTTTCAAAAGTGATCATTTACGTAATTCGCTTTTTTTTTAAAAATCATGACATGACTCGAGGGTATTAAGGGGACACTAGGGCAGATATGCACCCAGGTGATGGTGAGGTACAGGTGGAGGGAGGGGGGCAGCAAATTCGGACGTTCAATTTTTGTCAAGGGTAATAGTTGAAGGTAATGAGCGTAGATAACGACCACCCTGTACACTAAATAGAACGTTAATATGACGTATTGTTCTAAATTTGTAATGCATTTGTAATTTCGCTTAGGTGACGAATTTGGGCTAAGCAGATTGACACCCCCTTACCACATGACATCAATACGCTGACTGTAGGGTTCTTAATATGATGAATAGAATAAACCATAACGTCGTAAGTGCCCCACCTCAGTGCGGTGAGGAAGTGATTCAGACACGCCTAGGCCCCGTGAAGTGAAAAATCGATTGTGGCACATACACCGTTTCAACGTTGCACATGCATCCTAAAACGTCTTTAGCGCCACGTCACCAACGTTGTTTTGCAAAAATTTCGAATAAAATAATTGCTTCATTAAGTGCTCGTTTCTTATAGCGAAACGTCACGAAAGTACACTCGTTAATATTATAATAAAACAAATAAATAAAATAAAAATAACATGTCGATCGAATGGCCAAGATACGCTTCAAACGATATCATGTTAAATTCTGACGTCAAATTATGTGGAAATATTTAGTCAATTTAACTTTGTAACTTTCCGGCTTTTTTTTAATACCGTCTTGTTTTTGTCTAAATAAATGAAATGAAGTTCTATACCAAAATTCATGCAGTCTTAGTCAGTACTGGTCCCAACGGCTTTGTTTTCAAGGAATATTATTAAACACGAATGAAAACGTGAACCGTTTTGACTGAAATTTGGCAAAATAAGACAAAAGAAAAAATAAAACTAACTAATAATGGTCATTTAGCGTCCGAAATGTGAGCGGAAAATCGCTTCGAAATCGATTTGATTAACCTTTGCATTTTTCGTATCAAATGTCCAAATTACAGAAATTGGTTTTGGAACACGAAACCATGCCAATGTTTGCAAATAATTTTCCTCCAACCCCCACCAAAATGAAAATCGTTATTTCGAGACTGTTGCAATTTTTATTGGCGTTAAAAATCGATTGTTTTCGGTTAAGAAATTCAAGAGATTTCAGTCAATAAAACGCGTGTTTCAATTTATTTTAAAAATTTCATTCAAAAACGAAATAATTCCTTTTACATTTTTTACTATTTATTAGAATTCATTTTTAAGTTCGGACAATAAAAGCCAAAATTCAAAACTGAGAATCATTTTTAGCCGAAAAAAATCCCGAAATTCAATTTGAAATTATTTCTCAAATCGTCGTATCTTTTAACATCGTCAATATTATAATTATCTAAACAATATTTTTTTCTAAACATTTTTAACAATTGCTCGTAAATCACAAGGCGTTACGTTAAGCGAAAGACATTTTATTACTCAGTCAATTATGAATTACAAATTCAGTTAATTTCAATTTTTTTAAAAAATTGTGCTTTTCGTTTAATATTGTGGACGCTAACATTTTTGTAAAAAAATAACGCGAAATTTTAGGTTGGAAAAATAAGTCAAAAGTTATAAAACGAATTAAAATAATTTCAAAAAATAAAAACTTTGGAGTTTCGTTATTTGGGAACGTTCCATAACCTTTTTTTGAGGCGTTAGGGGCCTTAATGCCCCCCAAATAACTGAGTTTAAAAGAAAATTAACAATCGATATTTATAGACCAAAAACAAAACCTAAATTAAATTCACCTTTTTTTTAAAATAAAAATAGTTTAAGAATGAAACAAAAATACGTATGCCATCAGACGTTGGAATTCAATTCCAACAGAAAGAACAGTATTTGTGTCAGTACAGAAAATATCAGTACAAATATACTGATATGTGCTGTTATTAGTGAAAACCTTAGTGACATCAGTATAACCATACTGATATTAGCAGTCCCAAAAACAACCATAATAGTGATATCACCAAAGCATACTGATTTCGGTAATCCCAAAAGCCTATATTGCTCGCGTATAAGCCGCATTTTCCCCCAAAAAATTTCAGATGTGAAGAAGGAGTGCGGCTTATACGCGCACATTTAAAAAATATCGATTAATGGCATCCTCCTTTAATTTATCCCAAAAAGATGCCATGGGAGTAAAGGTGGTTTTAAATGGTTTTAAGGCAATTTTAATTAATTAAGAAACAAATCGACTTAATAATTAAGAAATTAAAATATTTATTTAAAAGTTAATTTTTCTTAAAATTATTTCTAAACATTTCGGAATGTGGCGGGATCACGAGGCACGAGTTATTAACAAAATATTTTAGATTTTTGCATATTTCGTATTTACCGAACAGAACAGAAAGAACGCACGAAGGGAACTAGGCCCTTACGGCGATGGTTAGATACAAACTACGTATTAATGTACAAAATATTATAAACAAATCACGTAAAATACGTTTTTTTCATAAAACAAAATAGATTAAATAAGAAGGATTGGATATTCTGAATGTTTCACTCGGTTAAAAAGTTGTTGTTGCGCAAACTACAATTACTCATATTTTAACTACGCTTATGATTATCCGAGGAATTCGGATAACCCAACTTCCGCTGTACATAACGGTTATCATCGCTGTTTTAAACTCGCAGTATAAACCAACAATTAATACAAACATCACCAATTAAAATATTACGAATTGAGTGAAAAATATTCATCTAAAAATTAAAAATTAAACAAAAATTTATACTTTTTTTAAAATCGATTTCATATTAGAGAAAACAGAAGTCACATCCAATCAATGTTTGTAATTTTATTTTTTTAGAATAGGCCTACTTGTGAATTAATATAGCCTGACTAAGACCCATTTTCTTTAACAATTTATTACCAGCCACACGATGATAAGAGTTAATTTTAATCAATATTATTGCTACTTTAGTTATTTAAGTTAAAAGACCTAACCAAGACGTAGGACAACACTTTCTTCTAAAGATTCGAAGCCAAATTGGAATGAAACCGAGTGATAAACCCCACGGCACGTGCAGTTTTTTAAAAAAAAGCAATGCTAATGGAACTGCGCGTGAAGTTCTTTTATGGAATGCTAAAGGAACTGCGCGTGCAGTTGCAGTTCTAAAAAGAATGGAATCCCAAAGGATCTGCGCGTGCGGTTCTAAAAAGAATGGAATCCCAAAGGAACTGCGCGTGCAGTTTAAAAAAAGGAATGCTAATTGAAACTGCACGTGAAGTTTTAAAAACATGGAATGCTAAAAGAACCAACGTTCGTTTGTCCCCCACACACACAACACTCACGTTTAATGGCGTCGTCCTTTGCTCCTCGTGTTGGTCAAGTGAACGTATATTCCCGATGCGGAGGTCAATCGAGGGTCAGCGGCTAAAGCCATGGCAGGGCGCTATCTCGCGTGGCCGTCACGAAGACGACGCGACGGTCATCTGGACGCTCGACAAGGGCGGCCCCCTCACGGATGGGGCGGGACCGAAGACACCGGTGGGAGGGGCCTCCACCAGCGAACGCAGCGACATCAGGCGACCACTTACCATCCTTCCATTGCAAAATTAGCTGGAAAAAAAAATAAAATTAAGAAAAAATGATTTTTATGAAAAGTTCAGAAGACAATTACGATTTATTCCCAGAATTTTACGATGTGAAGAAGGGGTGCGGCTTATACGCGCGCTATTCGAAAATGTCGATTAATGGCATCCCCAGTGAGCAGATAAGGAAAACTGTTCATTTAAAAGTATACGCATGCGCA